>JACEFZ010009783.1:87500-133376 GCA_014155875.1 Cepaea nemoralis | reverse complement strand
AACAAAACAACACTTCATCAGATGAAGAAATAGTTTCTGTAATATATGTGTCACTAGCGTTAAGAAATTACGTGTTTACGAGTTATAGCGCCAATCCTGTAAAAGGTGAATCGAATGACCATCGGCAGTGCAGTGAGACATTATCTTAGACATTGCAAAATTATAGTTCTTTAGTAGAATCACGGTTGGCACCATCTCACACTGTCACCAAACTTGGATCATATTTGTTCCGATGATGCCATGTGTCCAATCACGGTTGGCACCATCTCACACTGTCACCAATCTTGGATCATATTTGTTCCGATGATGCCATGTGTCCAATCACGGTTGGCACCATCTCACACTGTCACCAATCTTGGATCATATTTGTTCCGATGATGTCATGTGTCCAATCACGGTTGTCACCATCTCACACTGTCACCAATCTTGGATCATATTTGTTCCGATGATGTCATGTATCCAATCACGGTTGTCACCATCTCACACTGTCACCAATCTTGGATCATATTTGTTCCGATGATGCCATGTGTCCAATCACGGTTGTCATATCTCACACTATCACCAATCTTGGATCATATTTGTTCCGATGATGCCATGTGTCCAATCACGGTTGGCACCATCTCACACTGTCACCAATCTTGGATAATATTTGTTCCGATGATGCCATGCATCCAATCATAGTTGGCACCATCTCACACTGTCACCAATCTTGGATATTTGTTCCGATGATCCCATGTATCCAATCACGGTTGGCACCATCTCACACTATCATCAATCTTGGATCATATTTGTTCCGATAATGCCATGTGTCTAATCACGGTTGGCACCATCTCACACTATCACCAATCTTGGATCATATTTGTTCCGATGATGCCATGTGTCCAATCACGGTTGGCACCATCTCACACTGTCACCAATCTTGGATCATATTTGTTCCGATGATGCCATGTGTCCAATCACGGTTGTCATATCTCACACTATCACCAATCTTGGATCATATTTGTTCCGATGATGCCATGTGTCCAATCACGGTTGGCACCATCTCACACTGTCACCAATCTTGGATAATATTTGTTCCGATGATGCCATGTATCCAATCATAGTTGGCACCATCTCACACTGTCACCAATCTTGGATAATATTTGTTCCGATGATGCCATGTGTCCAATCACGGTTGGCACCATCTCACACTGTCACCAATCTTGGATAATATTTGTTCCGATGATGCCATGTATCCAATCACGGTTGGCACCATCTCACACTGTCACCAATCTTGGATAATATTTGTTCCGATGATGCCATGTATCCAATCATAGTTGGCACCATCTCACACTGTCACCAATCTTGGATAATATTTGTTCCGATGATGCCATGTATCCAATCATAGTTGGCACCATCTCACACTGTCACCAATCTTGGATAATATTTGTTCCGATGATGCCATGTGTCCAATCACGGTTGGCACCATCTCACACTGTCACCAATCTTGGATAATATTTGTTCAAATGATGCCATGTATCCAATCACGGTTGGCACCATCTCACACTGTCACCAATCTTGGATAATATTTGTTCCGATGATGCCATGTATCCAATCATAGTTGGCACCATCTCACACTGTCACCAATCTTGGATAATATTTGTTCCGATGATGCCATGTATCCAATCATAGTTGGCACCATCTCACACTGTCACCAATCTTGGATAATATTTGTTCCGATGATGCCATGTATCCAATCATAGTTGGCACCATCTCACACTGTCACCAATCTTGGATAATATTTGTTCCGATGATGCCATGTATCCAATCATAGTTGGCACCATCTCACACTGTCACCAATCTTGGATAATATTTGTTCTGATGATGCCATGTATCCAATCATAGTTGGCACCATCTCACACTGTCACCAATCTTGGATAATATTTGTTCCGATGATGCCATGTATCCAATCATAGTTGGCACCATCTCACACTATCACCAATCTTGGATCATATTGTTCCGATGATGCCATGTGTCCTAGGCATTCAGATATTTTACACTTTGTCCCCTCCTTGCTCTTTCCCTACCATTTCTGCCAAGCTCATTTTTTCCTCATAGTTTGCCTAAAAAAGCATCAGTGCCAAGGAACTTTACAAACGAACAATGCAATGAGCTAGTGTTTTATTAATAAATGAAAAAAATTCCATTCTTATATACTAATTGACAATGGTGGATTTAAACCGTAATCTCTGTGTCGATGGGAATTCATATTATCTACTATCCCGCTAAGTTTTCTTTTTTGTGGTGCAGCTCAAATGTATACACATAACTCTTTAGTGTCCTCCGGCTGTAAAAAGTATGTAAAATTTTTAAAAATAATGGCATCCATCCAACAAAAACCTGCAAGGGGTAGTAACAATGTTGCTGGAGATGGCCCTGCCAGATAAGCTATAAGATACAGTTAATGCGAAGATGTGAATACTGGTGGAGAGAGAATTACCGAGGCCGTCTTGCGTCTGACACTGCACAGGTTCAGTTGTCAGAGTGTCAATTTCCGAATTTAATCTGCATATTTCACGAGAATGCCACCAAGTGGCCGACTCACGGAGGACCGTTGTTATCTGGTCTGTTCATTTAGCTGTACGCTAAAAGTATAAGGTGCTTTTCCTTATTGTGTGTTTTATATTTTGTTGTTGCTGTTGGTGGTGGTGATGATGATTTTGTTGCCGTCGTGGTTGTTGTTATTGCTCTTGGTTATGGTGGTGGTGGTGTTGTCGTCGTTGGCATTGTTGTTGTTGTTGGCGGCGGTGGTGGTGTCGGTGTTGTTGTTGTTGTTGTTGTTGTTGTTGGTGTTGTTGTTGTTGTTGTTATTATTATTATTATTGTTGTTGTTGTTGTTGTTGTTGTTGTGTTGTTGTTGTTGTTGTTGTTGTTGTTGTTGTTATTATTATTATTATTGTTGTTGTTGTTGTTGTTGTTGTTGTTGTTAGTGAATCATCTCTAAGTCGTACTGTACGAATGAGTTTTAACATTTAAGTCCCAGGCATTGGAGTTACAGATCACTGGACCCTTTAAGCTAATCCACACGCTAAAATCAGTCGAGCACTACTAGTAGTGTGTATGGACTACGCTTAAGCTCAAAGTAAGCGAGCGCAAAATAAACTTGACCCTGTAAAATAACTTGCAACTATCCATGTAAGGCCGGTCTCTCTGGCCGAGGTGTTACAACACTTTCTCCGTAATCCCGTTTATCACGCAGAGTCTCGTAGCGGGCGAGAGCTGTGAGCAGTTCTACCCCCGCTGGTGACTCGCGGGATAACTGAGCCGGCCGCTCTGAAAGCAAAGGGCAAACTACTGAGCGTAATCTTGCCAAGAGATTAATAGACAGCTGAAAGATGCTGCTGTTGACAGCGATGTCCTGTAAAGGATATGCGAATTGAAAAAAAAAAAAATCCATGTAAGGTTGTTACAGAGCCGTTTTCCCGACCCACTACCAAAAATGTAAACGTCAGCGTTCGTCGTTCGCTAAGAGAAGCAAAGATTAGACCTAGTTTGGTGATGCTTCTCCGCAGATTTCGGGTATTTCATTGTCAACAGATGCAACCCGAAGCCCATACAGAAACTTAATGTTGCAGACACGGCTGTGGTCATCTTAGTAATATATGAATCGATACGCCAAATCTTTGACAACACCCACAAGTCGTACTGTTAAACCTCTGATGTTGGACATGTCTGAAGTGTCCAAGAGGATTGATTTCCTATATTTCTGTGTCAGTGCGGGCTTTACGTAGATCATGTTGCTGTTCAGGACATGTGAAGTGGTCTTCTATATGTAGTAAGGATTCTAATATTGCTGCCCGTTCAAGGAGAAGGCCTCAGAAAAGACGAAATTATCATTTTTTTTTATGGAAAGGGGAACCGGTTTTCACAGATGTATAAGCAGACTGGTTTAATACTAAAGTTAGTTCCATGTCCTGTACGAGACATTGCAATCAACCCCGGCATTTGTTGGATGTTGATGATTTAATAGGCAATATTAGTTCCATAGTTTTCCATTGCATTCTGAACGACCGACGCCTCATAACATCAAAATCAACGCAAAGCTGTCTGCTTTCAAATCGATCACGGCTGCTTTCGACCCCTCAACTTGGTATGTCGGGGAATTGTCACACACCGTTTCACAACCCTCACGCCTCACAGCTGGTTTGGGTGAATACTAACGTGAGTCACATGGTACAAGGTAGTTGTGATCACTTTCAGACTCAGTAAATGCTGAATACCTTGTGGGTCTTGTTTGATGAAAGCGAAATTCATTGTCTGAATATCTGCCTACCAATACACCGATTCACCCATCAATAACACACAACGAGGTGATATATTCATCTTCACCGATCGGTCAGTGGTTAGAAATAGACGTAGGGGTTGGGGTTGCATTGCGAAGGCGTATGGGCGAATCTTAAGGAAAGGAGTCTGGGAGATGAGACTACGATTTCCAGCATAAGAATGGAGGAGGAAGCAGTAACAATGCCAGTCCGTTGGTTAAAGGAGACCACTGCGACACACATTGTATTCATTACGGACTCAGTGAGTATGCTTAGTAAGGAGAAAGGAATGTTTCGTGTGGAATGGCTCACCTCGCTTCAGAGGTCACAGATTGTGAGAATTGTATGAATATTTTGCACTGGCCATGTGGGGGTGCGGGAGAATGAGCAGGTTGATAGGCTGGCAGGGAATGCACTTCTTGGTGGTATATTACCAATGGACACGGGAGAGGTGGTCGTACGCCTGTTGGACCAGGTGGAGAAGGCGGGGGATAGACTGAGAACACTTATGTGGAAAGAATGAGATTGCAGGGGATGGGCAGGGATTCTGGAAGAATTTCAAAACAGAGAGGGAAGCCCATGAGAAATTTCAATCAGATAGCGGTGGGAACGATAAGTATGACTCTTCGCTGGCTGTTGAGCGAGGGGACGGAGCATGTATGGGAATGTCCTGAATGTAGTGGTGTCGGTTCTTAGCTCAACTAAACTCAATTCTTCCATCAATTCATCCAATCAACCATCCATCCATTCATCTCTCTATCAATATAATTGCTCCGTGGCGAAGGCTTTACGGGCGCAGTTCGTAATCCCGCATACCCGAAAGGATATGCAACTAAATTTTAATACGTATATTCATCTGTCGCGCTGGCTATCTGATTACTTCTGTGTTTTGTTTTTGTGCTGTGTGTATGCGTCACACACACACACACACAACACACACACACACAACACACACACACACACACACACACACACACACACAACACACACACATACACACGGTATGGACAGCGCCTGGCATACAATCAGCAGGGTTAGGAACAGTTAGCCTCTCTCAGGAGGGGTGAAAATTTAAAATTAGTAGCCTGCCGATGACCCGCAGCGTACACAAGTCAACCCCACGTCCACGTGGTGTAGACTGGGAAACCATGACCGCGATGTCATGGGCTAACGGGGCTATGGCTCGCCATAGGGGATGGACTCCCTATGGTCAGATATTTGTCCTAAACCTGCGACTCGCCTAGCAAGCCGGCAGGGGATCTTCATATTGCTCGTAGAAAAACTAAGAAGTATAAACTGACTGACCCTAATGGATATAGGTCCGGCAATGTTAATGGACTACGAGATAGATCAGCGATTAAAAAAATAAGCACAATGAACGTCTGCGATTTTAATAGTAAAGAAGAAGAACTTATAGAAATAATGGAAGAGAGGAAAATTGGACTGATGGGCACAGCGGACACCAGAATAAAAGTGGAAGGATGCAAGGAGATCCACCGCAGTTACACGTTTGTCTACCATGGAGTGAAACAGCAAGAAAGGGCAAGACACGGTGTGGGAATAGTCATTGAACCACGGCTAGGAAGAGGAATATTAGAAATAATATATATATCAGAAAGAATCATAACAGTGAGAATAAAACAACAAGCAATTACATCCATCCATTCATCATGTCTGATGCCGATAAGCATGGGCGGTCCTGTTCTGCCATCTCACTAGTTCACCATAGTCGTGGATCAGCTCCGTGTTCCTGTCTCCACCATACCGCTTGGCCAAGCCATCCAGGTATCTACTTCTATTTCTTCCCCTTAGTCTCTTCCCTTCGATCTTGCCAGTCGTCACCAAGTTCACAAAGTCATGTCTTCTCATAACATGCCCAAAAAATGTTGACGGTCTACGTCAAATGACTCTAAAACAATTACAACAAATGTACAAATATACGCACCATGTAATACAAACAATAATGAGCAAAGAATGCGAGGAATTCTACGAAGACATCAATGACGTGCTAAATAAAATAGATAAGCCGGACAGCATCATAGTTATGGGAGACTTCAATGCAAGACTAGGACACAATAGAGCGGGCACAGAAAAACATCTTGGAGCATTTGGAGACCAACATAATGAAAAAAGTCGCTTAAAAGTCGACAGCGTCGACTTCATTGCACCGGGTTTGTTTATTCCATATGGCTCGGTCTCTTTCCGCAGCGCGGAAAGCGTCGCACAAAGCACGAACTCCGTGGTTCCAGCGACGACCCACAGGAGTCTCCGAAAACATTCACTAGTGAACCAAAAGACGCCGCCCGGAATCGAACCCACATCCTTCGGAGCCCGAGCTTGACCACTTCGCCACGATGACTCCTAACCAACATAATGAACCAACAATTGTGTTGTATGTCCAACATTATGAAAGAAATGAAACGGAAGTAGACTGATAGATCTATGCAGCCAACACTACCTCTATATAACAAACACATTCTATAAACACAAAGCCTCACAAATATACACTTTGTATATATGGAACGATCTAGATAATAAAAGCCAAATTGATTTTATATTAACAAGAAATAGCAGAGAAAGAAATATATTAGACGCAAGATTGCCCAACTTAAGTATAAACACAGACAACAAATCAGTCGTTGCAACAATGAGAACCATCGGTAGAAGAAAGCAAAGACCAGGAAAATACATGCCATGCGAATCAGTAAACTTTAGGAGGGGGGGGGGGGGGGAACACCTCAAAGACGAGGCAGTGAGGGAAACTTATGAGAAAGAACTAACTGAAATCTTTGTAAAATTACCTATAGAAAGAAAGACAGTGGGAGAAGAATGGGAGATGTTCAAATCAAGCATTTTAAATACTGCAAAAATAACATGTGGAACCACGAAAACACGCAAAACACGGATCAAGAAAATAACAAGTTGGTGGAACGCAGAAGTAAAGAAAGCTGTAAAAGATAAAACGGAAAAATATAAAACGTGATCGAAGAGCAAACAGGAATGCGATTACACAGAATATAGAATAGCGAGAAGACATGTGAATGGAATAGTAAAGAGAGAAAAACAAAAAGACTGGGAGGAGTATGGAGAAAACCTAAATAAAAACTACAAGGAGGCAACTAGAAACTTCTACAAATATATAAGTGCAATGAGAACCAGAGGAGAACCCTTTGATCCAAATGAAATAATTAACAGCGAAAATGGAGAACCAATAAGTGAACAAAAACAAATACTAATAAGATGGAAACAGTACTTCGAACAACTTCTCAACATCCCATCAGATGTACAGGGATTAAAGAAACCGACACAGATGCCACCGAAGAACTAAAACCAGACATACTGAAAGAAGAAATTATAGAAGCCGTCAGATTAGTCCCATTGAACAAATCACCGGGACAAGATGAAATACTAATTGAACTAATTAAAGCAGCAAGAGGAGTGGGAACTGCATGGCTACATAGACTATTCAACCATGTTTGGGTAGAACAACAGACACCACGAGACTGGGGAAACGCCATAATTATCCCAATTTGGAAAAACAAAATACAGCATACAATACAGAGGCATTTCACTATTGAGTCACACTGGGAAACTATTTTGCAAAATTCTTGAGAAAAGATTACGAACTACTATAGAACCCTAGCTAAGCGAAACACAACTTGGATATAGGAAAAACAAAGGATGTACAGATGCCGTTTTTGCTCTTAGACAACTAATAGTAAAATCAATCGAATTCAATAAACACTCTACTTAGCCTTTGTCGACAAAGAAAAAGGCATTTGAAAGAGTCGTTAGAAACTAGCTGTGGGAAATCCTTAAACAGTATGAAGTGAAAAAAAGTCGCTTAAAAGTCGACAGGGTCGACTTCATCGCACCGGGTTTTATCCCATATGGCTCGGTCTCTTTCCGCAACGCGGAAAGCGTCGCACAAAGCACGAACTCCGTAGCTTTTAGCGACGACCCACAAGAGTCTCCGAAACATTTAACTCGTAAACCGAAGGGCGCGGCCCGGAATCGAACTCACAACCTTCGGAGCACGAGTCAAACGGCTTGACCACTTCCCCACAGAGACTCCCAGTATGAAGTGAGTACACATCTAACAAACCTATGTAGAAGCTTATACAGCAACAGTGAATGCATAGTGGGAGCAACTGGAGGACACTCAGAACCCTTCACCATAAGATCCGGAGTACGACACTGTTGTGTCCTGTTCCCTCTCTTGTTTATAACATATATAGACAACATATGTAAAGAAACCAGCCAAACAGAGACCACAAGAACACCGCATGACAAGAACACGGAAGAAGAACCATTTGCAAATCTAACCGTTAGAGAACTTTTTGCGGACGACCAAGCACTAATAGCAACACCAGAAGCTGAATTACAAGACCACATGAATATTCTGAAGAAAATATGTAGGGAACATAACATGAAAATTAGCACAAGTAAAACAGAGGTAATGACTGTAACCAAAGAAGAAAATGCAAACAACGATTCACCTAAACGAACATCCCTTGAAACGAGTTAAGAGTTTCAAGTACTTTTTTTTTTCTTATATCCTTTACAGGACATCGCTGTCAACATCAGCATCTTTCAGCCGAGTGTTGATTTCTTGGCAATATTACGCTCAGAAGTTTGTCGTTGCTTTATGAGCGACCGGCTCACATACCCCTAAGTTACCAACGCGGAGAGAACAGCTACTAATTCTCGCGCACGTCACGTTACTCACGAGAATATACCGGCTTCAAGTACCTAGGAAGTATCACTGTCAAAAACTGTCATTTACTGCCAATCTAGTATACTTTGCGGTGTCTGGCAGAGGGGTCTTTGAGCCTGAGGAATTAAGGCCGCCTGGCTAGTGCAGTCGCCGCGAACTGTGCAGGTTAGGATTTTCTTTTTGCCCCCCGACAGAAAAAAATCCCACACCTTAACGGGGGATTGAACCCGGGTCTCCCGAATGAGAGTCCGGCGGTCTAGTCACTCGGCCAGATTCTCCTCTCCTAGGAAGTATAATATCATAAAATGGCAAATCAGAAGACGAGATCGAAAATAGATGCAATAAGGCAAACCAACTCATTGGACAAATGGCACCAATACTAAAGAACAAGCATGTATCAATAACTAGAAAAAAAACACTTTACAATACAATCTTCCTACCAACTCTATGCTACCAATGCCAAACCTGGACAATGACAGAAAAAGAGAAAAGAAAAATCACAACAACAGAAATTAGATTCCTGAGAAGAATACTCAACGTATCAAGAAGAGATAAGATCAGAAATGAAGAAATCAAGACTAAAGTGGGGGTTGTAGCTGCATTATATTTTATTAGAAGGCATGTCACGAGCGCCCTGAGTTAACCCAGATAATAATACCGACGTTTGCGTGGCGTATATTTTCTGGGCCACAACAGTCGTACTAACAGAGTAAACACAGCTGCACAGGTTACATCGTGTCAGCCCATAAACACATTTGGTGGTGAGTGAGAAGGAATGGATACACAGAGTTGGCAGTTCATTAACAAGTAGAATCACATATATTGTCAGCTTAGGATATGGAATGGTTCCGTTTGTCATCTATACGGCCGGACATCAGACGGAAATGGCTGCTGGGATTGTCACCACGGAACAGAAGAGTGACAAGTTTGTCAACATTTGAATGCAGATGGAAGCCGTGAGATCACAGGGGCAGATGTAAAACGGAAGTACCTAGTACGGAAAACAGTGCATCTGTCAATTCTTGGTTTCCGGAACATCAAGATGATTGGCAGCTTGGTATCGAAACTCTTTGTTGGGAGTTTACAGAAACTAGCTGGCTTGTTTTGAGAATCTAGGCAATTACTGACAACTTTGACAGGATTTAAGCCAGGAAAATAGTTCTTGACAGGGGATGATTTGCCACTGTGCCACCTGTGTGGGGGAGTAAAGGATAACGTCACGTGGCCAACTTTGGTAGTTTGCGATATAAACTCGAGTTGAGATCAACTAGGGTGGACTTGAATAATGCTCTAGTCAGAGTGCCAGGGCACTGCAGTGCTTAGTGGAAATAATATCTACCGTGTGTTAATTAGTGACTTAATTTTACACGTGCCTATATGGCAGATGTAGATATGATTTATAGGACTGCAGTAGTGCCATTTAAGGTATAACCTATTATAATATATTCATTATAATTACTTTAGGCAGTAGCCTTGTTAAACTATAGTGTGATGATTAGCACTGTTAGTGGAAACTAGCTAGAGTAGTGAAGTGATACTTGGCTCTGTTAGCTAAAATAGATTAGTGAAGTGTTGATAAGCTTTACTAGTTGAGAATTGAGTAATGAGTGATAATTGGGATCTTCCCGTAGGTGTCCCTGGTGGGCGGGGTTCCGCATTCTGTTTGTTGATATTTTTTCTTTGTCATAGCCTGATTCGACTCTAGGTGGGTAGCTAATCTGCTCTATGACTAAGTCTAGTTAGCTAAAGATCATTAAGCAAGGTGATAGGCTTACACTCAGCCGAAGGGATCAGTGACTAGTACTATCACCAGATGTGTTGTTTCTATCCTAGGTTCCCTACCAGATCCAAGGAAACTCTACAAGTTTTGGGAAAGAATTAAAAACCCCATTCTGAAGAACACCAGTTCAAGAGTCAATAAAGTTGCATACAGAAACGTAACTTACGCTAGAAGGAAATTGATTCATCAAAGAGAGTGATGCATACTGATGCACCACACAGCATCAGACAGTAGTAACGAACCGAGAACCGGCTAAGAGTACCTAGTGTTAGTACAGTAACAATTAACATTAGTAATTAGCACTTCTGGACTGAATGGTTCGATGTGCAACGAGGATGATCTGTCGACTAACTAACTAACTAACTAACTGCGTACACACTACAAAAGACTTGTGCAGTTTGTTTAGGAACATTAGGAACGGACATTGTGTAGAGTGCAACCGGTCCATGAGTAACTGTTAATACCACCGGTGTCTATTTCGGATGTTCATGAAATTGGATTACCAGAGGTCTACAGAGGCAAAGCATTATCCGGCAAGATGGTTCCGGCAACGGGTGAGACGTACTTGTTCTGACGTAACGTGCTGTGGTCTATCTTTGCTGTGATCAGCTGACTGAGTTGATGTCTGAGAGACAGAGTCTACACACTTTATAGAACACGTCACACATTTTCTTCGCATACACGTCTCATACACGTTACACTTTTATTTTAATAAATTAATCTTTATTAATTTCTAGAAGCAAGAGTTGTTGAGTATGTTGCGTTGGGGAAGTATGATAAGGGGGCATAGTACGACAGTGTGAGAGTGATAGGAAAAGGTGTCCATAGGCTGATGGAGTGTGTTGGACGGAAGCTGGTGGATTCTCCAGAATATTGAGGGGAAAAAAAATAATATTATAATGTGGGTGTCGGATCTCCTCACTCCAGGGACGACACTTTAAAGGAGGACACGACATTATTGGGGGCTCGTCCGGGATATTGGGACAGCGGGATCTCTCGTAAACGGAATCCTTGGACAGCGGGATCTCCCGTAAACGGAATCCTTGGACAGCGAGATCTCCTGCAAGCAGGAACCTTTGACAGTGGGATCTTCTGACAACGGGGTCTTTTGACACGGAATCCTTAGTTATAAGAGGGAGATATCATTTTGGAGAATCCAGCTAGAGTGAATGTGGATAGGGGTTAGGACTAATATCTTACCTGTTCACACTTCACACGTCTGCATAGGTCTGTGGTCCTGATTCTACTCTTGTCACTGCGTGAATGTGCTGTGTTTGGTATATCTAGATTTATAGTACTTGTTCATATATCTGTATAGTAATTTGCAGTTATATTGTACTAGACCTGCTAGCTGACCTCTCTGTATAATGGCCACCCCTAAACTTAGCACCGCAGAATTAAAGGCAAGGGGGGAAGAAATGGGATTGGCTGGGTCTGCTCTAACGGATTACATACAGGAAGTGGAGAGAGAGTATCGTCAAGCAGAACGGGAAGATCGAAAGGCCGAGTTGGAATTGAGAAGGATGGAATTGGAAGCTAAGCAAGCAGCTAAGAAATTGGAAGCTGAGCAAGCAGCTAGGAAATTGGAAGCTGAGCAAGCAGCTAGGAAATTGGAAGCTGAGCAAGCAGCTAGGAAATTTGAAGCTGAACAAGCAGCTAGGAAATTAGAAGCTGAACAAGAAGCACAGAAAAGGGAGCACGAGTACCGGATGAGGGAACTCGAGTTGAAGAGTCAATCTAATGGAGAAACTGAGGGAGCAGTTGGAGGTTCCTCCATCCCAGGATCAACACCAGTAGGTGGACATGGGTACCATGCTATGAAGTATCCTTTAGCGGTCTACGAGGAGGACAAAGAGAAGATTGATCAATACCTTCAACGCTTCGAGGCTATGTCTGTTGCTATGGGTTTGGAGCGTAACAAATGGAATCTTAAGCTATCCCAGGGATTACGCGGGACGGGATACGAGGTTTATACTCGCCTGCCACCAGGACATGAGAACAATTATGACGAGTTAAAGACGGCTCCGCTGAAACGATTCGAGGTCACGTCACATACCTACCGGAAAAAATTTCGAGCAGCGAAACGAGAACCGGGGGAGTTGTTTGCTGCCTACAGTTTGCGTCTAAAATCTTATCTCCATAAGTGGATGGATTTGGCTGGGTTCGCACATGACTATGAGAGTCTGGAAGAGCTCATGGTGGTCGACCAGCTGAAGAAGCAAATGTCTAAACCTCTCAGGACGTTCCTGGGAGAACAAGGAGCGGAACGTATTGACCTCGTGACTAAATTAGCAGAACGGTTCGTCGAGGTACATGGGGAGGCAGGGGAAAACCTTTCCACCAACACCAAAAGTCAAGAGAAACATGACAAGAAGAAAGCCAAAAACTCAGGAACCAAAAAGTGGGAACCTTATGGGCAAAAATCAGAGGATAGTTCAGAGAAGAAGAAGGAGGGAAGCAAGAGCACTTCAAGCTCTACACCTAAACGACCGTGGTCGGAGAAGTGGTGTTCAATTTGTAAGTCACCCTCTCACAATACGAGGGACTGCAAATCGAAGGCTAAGAACCCTCACTTCGCAGCATGTCAAGTGACTTCCAAGGAGGTTGTCACGGAAAATGCCAAGGTCAACAAGGAAGCTCGCCACCAGGAGAGCTCATTCAAGTCCGACAATAGAAAATCTAGGACAGGGAAATGGTGCAACCAATGTCAGTCAAACACGCACAATGCTATTGACTGCAGGGGAAAGTCAGGAGACACTCAATTCGTCGTGTGCTCAGGGAAACCTAAGGTGGAGCCCACCGAACAGGTCGAGGCCGAGGAAGAGACTCCAGACCAGGAAAAACCACCTGTAGTGGAATTGGTAGAGGTTAACGGTCGTCAAGTGGAGTGTTTATACGACACAGGACTGGACGGGGAGGCCGTGATTTCTGCGGATCTGGTACATCCAGAACAATTCACAGGTGAAACCTTGGATATACAGCCTGCACAGAAGAGTGCTGTAACCATGAAGTTGCCCATTGCTAATGTGGAGATTCGGTCAAGGTACGTCACCGGCACCATCAAGGCCGCTGTATTGACCGATCCCATTTTTCCAGTCATCCTAGGTTGCCGGTATGTCTTTCTGGGAATGCCCAGGGAGCCAATCCATATGGGAGCAATGCAGACTCGCTCTCAGACGAAAACGGAAGAGGCAGACGCAATTGTGACCAACCCAATGCCGGGGGAGCTACGAACTGCCCAGAGTGAGGATGATACTTTACGTCCTTGCTACAAAAAGCTGCAGAAAAGTGCTGATCCACCAGGACGGGGGCAGTACTACATGAAGAATAGGATACTCTACAGGAGAGCAGGAAGGGGAGACAACCTATACGGTCAGTTGGTCGTCCCGAAAGCTCATCGGTCCCAGATTCTTCATATGGGGCATACCATCTCCTTTAGTGGACACATGGGTATTGCCGCCACCATGCAGCGGATTTCCTGCCACTACTATTGGCCGGGAATGACAGATGATGTGCGTCGGTATGTGAAGTCATGCCCTGAGTGCCAGAGGGTGGCACCGAAACACTGGACAGCACCGGTGATGCTGGGTGAGATGCCCATCATGAACTCTCCTTTCGAGAGGGTAGCCATCGATATCGTGGGTCCACTTCCCAGGACTAGGAAGAGGAACATGTATATACTCACAATGGTGGATTGCTGTACAATGTGGGGTGAAGCCATACCGTTGACCACGATTGACTCGAAAAGAGTGGCGGACGCACTGATGGAGGCCTTTACCAGATTAGGCTTTCCGGATCAAATTCTGACGGACAATGGATCTCAGTTTTGTGGAAAACTCATGGAGGAGGTATTTAGGGTGTTTCACTCTAACCACATACATACCAGCCCTTACCACTAGGACAAGTAGAGCGTTTCAACGGCACGTTGATGACAATGCTCAGGAAACTAGCGCAGGAAAAACCTGATAGGTGGGATGAATATATCCCAGCAGCACTCTTTGCCTATCGGGAAGTTCCTCATGGCTCAACAGGACTACCACCCGCTACGTTGCTGTTTGGTCGTCCAATCAAAGGACCGTTGGAAGCCATGTTGAGGAGTTGGACTGAAGAGGGGACGTCAGAAGAAGTGATCTCATCCTATCAATACGTGGAGGAACTGAAAGAAAAACTCCATAAGGGATGGACTCTGGCAAATCAAAACTTGAAAAAGGCCAGGAAAAGACATGCGGCTTACTACAACCGTAGGTCTAAAGAAAGATCTCTAGAGGTGGGAGATAAAGTCTTGTTGCTACTCCCAACGGGAAACAACAAACTGGAGATAGGTTGGCAAGGACCATTTCCCGTGGAAAGGGTGATATCCAGAACCAACTATCAAATCCGGATCCGGGGAAAGTCGAAGATTTTCCATATCAATCTCTTGCGGAAATACGAAGAGAGACCCGGAGACAAGGCAGCTCACCTCATGGCAATGGCAGTGGCAGTGGAGACAGAAGTGGGAACCAGCGAGGGCAGGGAATATCCCTTGAAACACCAGGAAACCTATAGGGATGTGCAAGTGAACCCTGATCTGACCTCCCAGGAGAGGGAAAGGATAACCCAGGTTCTCAAGTCTCATAAGGAGATATTGACTGATAAACCAGGACGAACGAGGTTGGTGGAGTTCGAGATGACTTTGACCACACAGGAGCCTGTTCGCCAAAAGGTTTACCCAGTGCCATTCTCTAAAGAAAAGGCCCTGGAGGAGGAAATAAAAAAACTGCTGGAGGATGACGTGATTGCACCATCCACATCCCCATACAATGCGGGGGTAGTTTTGTTACGCAAACCAAGTGGAGAACACAGGTTGTGTATAGATTACCGACTTCTGAACAGGCATACACAGTTTCAGGTGGAACCTTTGCCGAATCCAACTCAGTTATTCGCTAGGCTCCATAAGGCTCGGTACTTTTCAAAGGTGGATCTGAGTCGGGGGTACTATCAGATACCAGTCAAACCGGAGATTCGACCACTGTTAGCTTTCAGTACACCCAGTGGACACTACGAATTCAAGGTCATGCCCTTTGGACTCAGCAATGCACCTAGTGTGTTTACACGCATGATGAGGACTTTACTAGATCCGTTACAGGATCCATCCATCATCTCATTCATGGATGATATTCTGATTTCCAGTGACAGCCTGGATAACCACTTACAATCCTTGGAGAGAGTGTTTAATAGGCTCAAGGAAGCAGGGCTTACTGCTCGTCCAACCAAGTGCATGATTGGTTACCAGACTCTGGAATTTCTAGGTCACACCATCACTCCAGGACACATTGTCCCAGAAGAGAAGAACCTGGAGAAAATCAGAAATGCACCAAGGCCAAAAACGAAGAAGGATGTGCGATCTTTTCTCTCGTTGTGTGGGTTCTACCACAAATTTATCCCACTTTTCACGGAACTGGGAGCTCCGTTGAGGGAAACCTTGAAAAAGGGATTACCGGATCAAATCATTTGGACACCAGAATGTGAGAATGCCTATAGTCAGTTAAAGGAGGCCTTGGTCAGCAAACCTGTATTACAGCTCCCTGACCTTTCCAAACCATTTGTGTTGAGAACGGATGCGAGTGCGATTGGAATTGGAGCCGCTTTGTTACAGGAAGGAAAAGACGATGCTTCGGTTTTGAAACCTGTGGCATACGCAAGTAAGAAACTTCTACAGGCTGAGAGGAATTATTCAACCGTCGAGAGAGAATGCTTGTCCCTCGTATGGGCAGTGCAAAAATTTCAGCCATATTTGTATGGAGTTAAGTTTCGGGTCCAGTCGGATCATCAGCCCCTGATGTTCCTGGCTACTTCTCAGAAGCTCAACGCACGTTTGATGCGGTGGTCGTTGTTACTTCAACCGTATAATTTCACAGTAGAGTACATTCCTGGGAAGCAAAATGTTGGAGCGGACTTCTTGTCAAGACACCCAGCTCCTGAAGAAGAGGAATGAATCATCTGGATTTAACTCATGGTGGAGAAGAGTGAGATGGACTACTCTCTTAAGAGGGGGCCTATGTCACGAGCGCCCTGAGTTAACCCAGATAATAATACCGACGTTTGCGTGGCGTATATTTTCTGGGCCACAACAGTCGTACTAACAGAGTAAACACAGCTGCACAGGTTACATCGTGTCAGCCCATAAACACATTTGGTGGTGAGTGAGAAGGAATGGATACACAGAGTTGGCAGTTCATTAACAAGTAGAATCACATATATTGTCAGCTTAAGATATGGAATGGTTCCGTTTGTCATCTATACGGCCGGACATCAGACGGAAATGGCTGCTGGGATTGTCACCACGGAACAGAAGAGTGACAAGTTTGTCAACATTTGAATGCAGATGGAAGCCGTGAGATCACAGGGGCAGATGTAAAACGGAAGTACCTAGTACGGAAAACAGTGCATCTGTCAATTCTTGGTTTCCGGAACATCAAGATGATTGGCAGCTTGGTATCGAAACTCTTTGTTGGGAGTTTACAGAAACTAGCTGGCTTGTTTTGAGAATCTAGGCAATTACTGACAACTTTGACAGGATTTAAGCCAGGAAAATAGTTCTTGACAGGGGATGATTTGCCACTGTGCCACCTGTGTGGGGGAGTAAAGGATAACGTCACGTGGCCAACTTTGGTAGTTTGCGATATAAACTCGAGTTGAGATCAACTAGGGTGGACTTGAATAATGCTCTAGTCAGAGTGCCAGGGCACTGCAGTGCTTAGTGGAAATAATATCTACCGTGTGTTAATTAGTGACTTAATTTTACACGTGCCTATATGGCAGATGTAGATATGATTTATAGGACTGCAGTAGTGCCATTTAAGGTATAACCTATTATAATATATTCATTATAATTACTTTAGGCAGTAGCCTTGTTAAACTATAGTGTGATGATTAGCACTGTTAGTGGAAACTAGCTAGAGTAGTGAAGTGATACTTGGCTCTGTTAGCTAAAATAGATTAGTGAAGTGTTGATAAGCTTTACTAGTTGAGAATTGAGTAATGAGTGATAATTGGGATCTTCCCGTAGGTGTCCCTGGTGGGCGGGGTTCCGCATTCTGTTTGTTGATATTTTTTCTTTGTCATAGCCTGATTCGACTCTAGGTGGGTAGCTAATCTGCTCTATGACTAAGTCTAGTTAGCTAAAGATCATTAAGCAAGGTGATAGGCTTACACTCAGCCGAAGGGATCAGTGACTAGTACTATCACCAGATGTGTTGTTTCTATCCTAGGTTCCCTACCAGATCCAAGGAAACTCTACAAGTTTTGGGAAAGAATTAAAAACCCCATTCTGAAGAACACCAGTTCAAGAGTCAATAAAGTTGCATACAGAAACGTAACTTACGCTAGAAGGAAATTGATTCATCAAAGAGAGTGATGCATACTGATGCACCACACAGCATCAGACAGTAGTAACGAACCGAGAACCGGCTAAGAGTACCTAGTGTTAGTACAGTAACAATTAACATTAGTAATTAGCACTTATGGACTGAATGGTTCGATGTGCAACGAGGATGATCTGTCGACTAACTAACTAACTAACTAACTGCGTACACACTACAAAAGACTTGTGCAGTTTGTTTAGGAACATTAGGAACGGACATTGTGTAGAGTGCAACCGGTCCATGAGTAACTGTTAATACCACCGGTGTCTATTTCGGATGTTCATGAAATTGGATTACCAGAGGTCTACAGAGGCAAAGCATTATCCGGCAAGATGGTTCCGGCAACGGGTGAGACGTACTTGTTCTGACGTAACGTGCTGTGGTCTATCTTTGCTGTGATCAGCTGACTGAGTTGATGTCTGAGAGACAGAGTCTACACACTTTATAGAACACGTCACACATTTTCTTCGCATACACGTCTCATACACGTTACACTTTTATTTTAATAAATTAATCTTTATTAATTTCTAGAAGCAAGAGTTGTTGAGTATGTTGCGTTGGGGAAGTATGATAAGGGGGCATAGTACGACAGTGTGAGAGTGATAGGAAAAGGTGTCCATAGGCTGATGGAGTGTGTTGGACGGAAGCTGGTGGATTCTCCAGAATATTGAGGGGGAAAAAAAATAATATTATAATGTGGGTGTCGGATCTCCTCACTCCAGGGACGACACTTTAAAGGAGGACACGACAAGGCAGCAAGTCAAATGGTTTGGCCATGCAAGTAGGCTACCAACTAACAGTATACCACAACAAGCAATGATGCACAGACCAGAGAAGAATACTCAATGTATCAAGAAGAGATAAGATCAGAAATGAAGAAATCAGGACTAAAGTGGGGGTTAAAGCAGCAGTAGATTTTATCAGAAAACAGCAAGTCAAATGGTTTGGCCATGCAAGTAGGTTACCAGTCAACAGCATACCACAAGACTAAAGTGGGGGTTGTAGCTGCATTACATTTTATTAGAAGGCAGCAAGTCAAATGGTTTGGCCATGCAAGTAGGTTACCTACTAACAGTATACCACAACAAGCAATGATGCCCAGACCAGAGGGAAGCAGAGGAAGAGGCCGACCACGTAAACGATGGACGCAGGGAATAACAGTCCATGGGAATGTCGATACATGAAGCCCATAAGCTGGCACTATCCCGCTGTTTATACTTCACCTAGACACCGCAAGGTACAAGAGGAACATGATGAGATGAGATGAGATTATATATATTATGATGAGATGAGAGTAAAATGAGAGAGACTGGAGGACACTCAGAACCCTTCACCATAAGATCTAGGAGTACGGCAAGGTTGTGTCCTGTCCCCTATCTTGTTCATAACATATATAGACAACATATGTAAAGAAATCAGCCAAGCAGAGACAGCAAGAATACCGCATAACGAGAACACAGAAGAAGAACCATCTGCAAATCTAACCATTAGAGACCTCCTGTTTGCGGATGGCCAAGCACTAATAGCAAAATCAGAAGCTGAATTACAAGATCACATGAACAGTCTAAACGAAATGTGTAGGGAACATAACATGAAAATTAGCGCAAGCAAAACAGAGGTAATGACTATAACTAAAGAAGAACAAACAACAACAATTCACCTAAACGAACATCCCTTGAAACAAGTAAAGAGTTTCAAGTACCTAGGAAGTATAATATCATCAAATGGCAGATCAGAAGACGAGATCGAAAATAGGTGCAATAAGGCAAATCAACTCATTGGACAAATGGCACCAATACTAAAGAACAAACATGTATCAATAACTACTAAGAAAGCACTTTACAACACAATCTTCCTGCCAACTCTATGCTACCAATGCCAAACCTGGACAATGACAGAAAAAGAGAAAAGAAACATCACAACAACAGAAATGAGGTTCCTGAGAAGAATACTCAACGTATCAAGAAGAGATAAGATCAGGAATGAAGAAATCAGGACTAAAGTGGTGTTTAAAGCAGCACTAGATTTTATCAGAAAACAGCAAGTCAAATGGTTTGGCCATGCAAGTAGGTTACCACTCAACAGCATACCACAACATGCAATGATGTACAGACCAGATGGAATCAGAGGAAGAGGCCGACCACGTAAACGTTGGACGGAGGGAATAGCAGAGTCCATGGGAATATCGATATATGAAGCCCATACTCGGGCACTCTCACGAAGTTTATACTTCACCTCGACACCGCAAGGTACAAGAGGAACATGATGAGATGATGAGAGAGATGAGATGAGATGAGATTATAATATGTGTGTGCGCGTGTGTGAGTGTGTGTGTGTGTGTGTGTGTGTGTGTGTGACTGTCTGTCTGTCGGTCTTTTCTATCTGTCTCTGCCTCTCTCTTCCCCTATCTCTGTTCCTCTCCCTTTTTCTCTGCCTCTCTCTAAGCCTCACTCTCCTTTCTCTCTCCACATCTCTCTTCCTCTCTCTCTCCTTCTCTCTATTACTCTCCCTCTCGCTCCTCTGTCTCTCTTTCTCTGTCTCTCTCTCTCTGCTTGTCTATCTATCTCTCTCCATTCTGTGTCTCTTTGTCATTCTCTCTCGTCAATCTCTGCCTCTCGCCGTCTCTCTCTGTTTCTCTGTGTGTCTCTCTCTCTGTCTTTCCCCGCCTCTATGTCTCTGTCTATCTCTCTGTCACTTTCTACGTGTCTCTCTGCCTCTATCCCCTCTATGTTTCTCTCTCTCTCTCTCTCTCTTCTCTCTCTGTCTCTCTGCCCATATCCTTAAGTCGAGTGTGGCATCTATTTACATGCCTATCCCACCCCAGCATATCGTAACATCTGAGCACGCTTGCCCACCCTTCTCCCTAACCTCTCTCGCCATACCTAATAAAACAAATTGCATGGCTGTATCTCCCCCTCATCAACAACGTCCACTTGTCACACTAGCTTCAATATCCCATGCAGCCGTGCAGGCCTTGTTTCTTGTTTCCCCCGTAGTAACTAACGCAGAGTCTGCTATCACCTGTGGCTCGTATTTTGCCTCGTCTGAAGACACCCATTTCCCCACTGGGTCTGCTTTGTACGCCGTACACATAGATCTGGCATTCTCAGATGACACGCGATGTTTATCAAATGACAACCTTTTAAACCCAGTCTTCACTCATAAATAAACAAGGCCTATCTTTAGCGGTAGCAATGTCTAGAGTACAAAACAATTCCCTAGTTGTATACAGCATCCACTGCCTTAGTTCTCTGAGTACTTTGTACTCTTCACTTGATCGTTAAGATTCAAATACTGATTTGGCGAGCAAGTACAATATGTGTCTCAAATCTGGAGATATTCAATGAGACATGTGTTAGTCACAAATCTGTCACGTATTAGGGTTATTTTAACATGTATAGGATGGATATTATACCAGATTTCGCCATTGGCTGAGATGTTGGGGTGTCCGCCCCGGATTCTGGAAGGTGCATCGTTCGATCTTACCTGGGAATTTGTCCAAGAACCATTAGTACCCAATGTTATCACCCGATCCTCTGTTCTCCAGCATAGTTAGATCCGATATCTTGCTTTGTCGGATACGGGCGAAAAACAGGAGATCCTATGTGCACGTTTCCGCACGTTAATAATCCCACGGCAGTTGGACATTACATAAGGTAGGTCATAAGGCCACTGCCATGGAACGATTATTCTCAAAGAAAACCCACCCATGGGAAGGTAGTCTGCAGCTATCAAAGCCTGGTGCTTTGGATGAAATCTATCAAGAATAAGCAACACATAAATGCATGAAAAAGTGGGACACGCTTTTCGTAGAGTTACATAACTAGGTGTGACTAATGAAGAACGTTGAAGAAGAAGAAGAAGAAGAAGAAGAAGAAGAAGAAGAAGAAGAAGAAGAAGAAGAAGAAGAAGAAGAAGAAGAAGAATATAAATATTCTGTGGTTGTAAAGAAAACATACCTCTCGTTCAACAGGCAGCGGAGAGTCACATTACTAATCGTTCGCACCGCTATCTGATTGAAAGCTCTCCTGGTCTTCCCTCTCAGTTTTGAGATTCTACCAGAACCCCTGCCAATTCCTCGCAATCTCATACTTTCCACATATGGGTTCTCAATCTGTTCCCCCACCTTCTCCACCTGGTCCCACGGGCGCACGAACACTTCTCCCTTGTCCATAAGTAATCTCCAAACAAGAGGTGCTTTCCCTGCCTGCCTATCAACCTGTTCATTCCCCGCACTCCATCATGGCCAGGGGGAAAATCCATACGATTCTCACAATCTGTGACCACTGAAGCGAGTTGAGCCATTCCACACGAAATATTTATTTCTCCACCTTACTAAACATACTCCTTGAGTCCGTAATTAATAATCTTCAATAATAGGGACTGTTTAAAAAAAACCTTAGACACAGACTGACCATAGCACAGCAGAGACAACAGCGGTATTAGGAACCAACGGCACTACACCAGCAAACATGTTAAAGACACATTTTTGAGAACAGGTATCTACCCAGTGGCAACATATGGATATGTGTCATGGAACATCATCATCTCATCTCATCTTGTTTCTCTTGTACCTTGCGGTGTTGAGGAGAAGCATAAACAGTGGGAGAGTGCCGGTTTATGGGCTTCATATATCGACATTCGCATCAAGTCTGTTATTCCCTCTGACCATCGTTTACATGGTCGGCCTCTTCTTCTGGTTGCATGTGGTCTGTATATTATATTGCTTGTTGTGGTATACTGTTAGTTGGTAATCTAGCTGTAGCGGAATCATTTAACTTGCTGTTTTCTAATTAAATCTAGTGCTGCTATCACCCCCATACTGTTGATTTTTATCTCTTCTTAGAACATGGTACATTCATTAAAGAAAACGGGCTTTAATATTACAGACAAATTCTTAGCATATCACGGACAAAGAAAGATGCAAATATTGAAATGCGACAAGATCTGAACATGGAAGAAAGTTTCTCGGAAACTGAGATATTTGTGGCCAAATTACACGTCCCATTGACTTGGGGAGAACCGTGATGGGAGGCGTGGTGTCTGGTAGAAGAGACAGAGGTCGACCAGCGGACAGATGGGCACAGGGCACTGCAGACATCTTGGACATGAGGGCACATAAGACGGGAGAAATGGCAGGAGATTCAGAGACTCTTGGGGGAACAATGATCAGAGTGACTTCCACAAAGTACCTGCCACATGACAATGACTTACCTGTTAGTTTGGTAACAGAAACCACGATGCCTAAATTCACACATGGCTAGAATTTCATTCCAGTATTTCTTCTTCTTTTGTTCTATGTGGTATGAGTCAGGTCTTAGTCAGATATGACTGAGCTACCGTATAACAGTAGACGGTACTACCTGGTTTCTGTTAGCGCCGAACGTTGGGCGGCGCTTACCAAACCCGACACCCCACATTGTGCCAACGGCTTCGGGCGGAAGAGTGCAATTGGGAGGGTACAAGCCTTACCCTGGTGCGAGGAAATGCAAGCTAAAGACAAAATTGTCATGGCAGGGCAGACCAGGCCCTAAGCCTTGGTTGGCAACTGGTCTAGGATCGAAGCTCCGACAGGCGGACAGTTAGAGCATTGCTTTGCTGATCCGGCAGCTTCTGCAGCTTGTCTTGTTCCAGATGTAGGGGTGTTACCTTTCCTCTGGAGTGAACTAGGCAGGCCGAGAGAGGGATCATGCTGCATGGGCAACACATGATCTCTATATTTTAGCCCAGGCTTTGTGCTATGGAGAGGCAATAACTCCATCCCTGGTCTTAACTGGTCTCGGAATCAAAGCGAGAGGCAACTGTTACGGGTTATAAGTCCTAGTCAGTTGGCGTAGACATGGGGCGACACGCGTTGCCTCTGACGGTGGGAGACACCTATAGGTGTCACTGATCAGCTACCGCCCGCCTCAAGCTGGGCAGCCCCCAGCCAATTGGGTGCTGATCCGCCACAGCCTGCCTGCTTCAATGGGTGCTTGGGGCTAGGACAAAATCTGAATCGCAGGCTGTAAAACCAATGCACCAGGTACAAACAAAAATAAAAATAGAAACCTCAAGCTACGGCTTGCAACCTGGAACGTGAGAACCATGTGTCCAGGATTTTCCACTGACTTGACCAATATTGACGATGTGAGAAAAACGGCTGTGATTGATGCCGAACTCAATCGTCTTAACATTGATATTAGCTGGCCTGCAAGGAGACTCGCCTCGCTGAGGAAGGGTCACTCAGGGGAAAACAATTACACCTTTTTCTGGAAGGGTAGAGGGCAGGCAGAAAAAAGGCAACACGGTGTGGGCTTTGCAGTGAAGAATTCGCTACTGGGAATGATTGAAATTCCAGCAGGAGGAAATGAAAGACTATTATCCCTGCGCTTGGCAACCTCTTGTGGGTTTGCCACCATTATTACTGCATATGCACCGACACTCGATTCCTCTGATGATGTGAAGGATTTGTTCTATGAGGAGTTAGACTCCGTGATCAAGGCAGTTCCAAAATCTGACTACATTTATATGCTCGGTGATTTCAATGCTCGTGTGGGCAAGGACTCGAGTTCATGGCCAGTGTGCCTTGGAAAATACAACATCGGTCGCATGAATGAAAATGGGCAAAGGCTGCTGGAGCATTGCACCAGTAATGACCTATGTATTACAAACTCCTTTTTTAAAACAAAAGAGATGCATAAGGTCACATGGAAACATCCAAGATCCGGCCATTGGCACCAGCTGGACTTCATCATCACACGGAGACAACATCTGAACCATATATCATTGACTCGTAGTTACCACAGTGCTGACTGTGATACGGATCATTCTTTGGTTGTTGCAAGGGTTAGACTGAGACCAAAGAGAATCTACACAGCTAAACACAAATCTAGCCCCAGGATTAATATTATTAACACTCATGATCCTGAAAAGTGCTTTCAGTTTCAACAGCAACTTGAAGACGCTTTCACTGATACACCAGAAAATTGTACAGTAAATGAAAAGTGGGGTCATATTAAGGAAACTCTTTATAAAACTGCCGTAGGGGTTTACGGCACTGTGGATCATAAGAGGCAGGACTGGTTTGCGGCCAACAGCGAGACTCTGCAGCCCTTGATTGATAAGAAGAAGAAAGCTCTCTTAAGAAACAAGGAAAGACCAACGCGTAACACTCTGAGTGAGCTAAGGCAAGCTAGGAAGGATGTGCAAAAGGCTGCCAGGCAGTGTGCAAATGATTATTGGATCAAGTTATGTGAGTCCATTCAAATCGCAAGTGATAAGGGAGACATAAGAAGCATGTATGAAGGAATAAAGAAAGCCTGTGGTCCAGTGATCAAAAGAAGTGCACCATTGAAAACCTTGACTGGAGAAGTCATCACTGATAAGAAACAGCAGATGGACAGATGGGTAGAGCACTATTTGGAGCTTTACTCAAGTGAGACTAAACTAGCGGATGATGCCCTCAACGCCATCGAGGCTCTACCAACTCTTGACCACCTGGACACACTTCCCACCATAACAGAAGTTAAGTGTGCTATAAATGAACTTGCATCTGGCAAGGCTCCAGGTAAGGATGGGATTCCAATAGAGGTTATCAGAAGTGGGCAAGACACACTCACTATACAGATCCACCAGCTAATAGAGCTATGCTGGCGTGAAGGACAAGTCCCACAGGATTTCAAAGACTCAAGCATCATAACACTGTACAAGAACAAGGGCGATCGGAGCGACTGCAACAATTATAGGGGTATCTCACTTCTGTGTATTGTTGGAAAAGTATTTGCCAGAATTGTTCTGCGCAGACTTCAAGTCCTAGGAGATCAAGTCTACCCCGAATCACAGTGTGGCTTTCGACAGAACCGGTCTACCACTGATATGATATTCTCATTGCGACAAATGCAAGAAAAATGCCGTGAACAGAATCAACCACTGTTTATTGCCTTCATCGACCTCACAAAGGCATTTGATTTGGTCAGTCGTGAGGGTCTGTTCAAGGCACTAAAGAAGATTGGCTGCCCACCAACTCTTCTGTCCATTGTGGAATCGTTCCACACAGGCATGAAGGGTATAATCAAGTTTGATGGTGCAACTTCTGAAGAATTTGAAATCAAGAGTGGAGTTAAGCAAGGTTGTGTACTAGCTCCCACCCTCTTTGGAATATACTTTTCACTTCTACTGAAATATGCATTTCGTGATCAGGATGGTGGTATATACATTCACTCACGCTCAGATGGCGGCCTCTACAATGCTCAGAGATTGAAGGCTAAGACCAAAATTAGGAGGGTACTGATCAGAGAGTTGCTTTTTGCAGATGATGCTGCAGTTACGACCCACTCTGAGGAAGAATTACAACGTCTACTATCTGCATTCTCCAATGCTTGTTCTGAATTTGGTTTAACAATTAGCAAAACGAAGACACAGATTATGTCACAAGGTGCACATGGGGTACCATCAATCTTTATTGATGACGCCGAACTAGAGATAGTAGACCATTTTACATATCTAGGATCAGTGGTAAATAGCAAATTATCCCTAGATCAGGAAATCAACATCCGGATTGGTAAGGCAGCAACAACAATGAACAGGTTAAGAAAAAGAGTCTGGGAGAACAGGAAGCTTACTGCCAAAACAAAAGTCCTTGTCTATCAAGCCTGTGTCCTTAGTACTCTTCTCTATGGCAGTGAAACCTGGACAACTTACTCACACCAAGAGAACAATTTAAACAGCTTTCATATGCGGTGTCTGCGAAGAATTCTTGGTATTAAGTGGCAAGACAAAATCACAAATACTGAAGTATTGGAAAGATCAGGTTGTGTGACAGTTTATTCCATGCTCAGTCTTCGTAGACTTAGATGGATAGGACATCTTAGGAGGATGGATGATGGTAGAATACCAAAGGATATCTTTTTTGGTGAATTACAGATGGGTAAGAGATCTCAGGGTCGGCCTCTACTACGATACAAAGATGTGTGTAAGCGGGACATGATTGATACAGGCATTGATAATGCACATTGGGAGCAAGTCGCCGCTGAACGTGTTGCATGGAGGGCAAATATCAGAAATGGAATAAAGTCAAAGGAGAAAATTATTGCAGAAAAGTCACACACCAAGCGTTTGAGACGTAAGATGGTGCATGATGGTGGAAATGACCACGTGTTCACGTGCACCCACTGTGAACGGACATTTACAGCGCAAATTGGCCTTATCAGTCACACTCGCTACCGCCATAGTTAAAAGTTATTATGCCTTTTTAGAGCACAAACTATCGTCTGTCAAGACGGCAAGGTGCCAATGATGATGTTCTATGTGGTCCATTGTGGCCAAGGCCCTCAGCCAGCTCACTCCAGCCACCCCCCTATCTTTAACTATCACATGCAGCTCTGCACATGTCCTTCCCATGTTGTTCATGTCTGTTTCTGCTTCTCTTTTCTATGAATTGTTCTGTCTTCCCATATTTCTTTTGTCCTGGGGGTTCCAGACTAAGGATTTTCTAGCTACACTAATCTCATGTTTTCTCAATGTATGGCCTCCAAATCCAGAGTCTTTTCTTCACCTCTTGGTTCATCGGCATTTGTCTACTTCCCTCTATGACAGGGGTCACCAAACTACGGCCCGCGGACCGGATCAGGCCCGCGACGTCATTTCATCCGGCCCGCCAACGGTACTCAAACTTGCTTGATATAACGTATAGAACACGAGGCGTTGTGATACAATTTAAACATAAATATTATCTTTAGAATAATAGGAGATCTATACACGTGCGGATACCTCCTGGCTGTTATGTGTCTTAAATTATTTACTATGTTCAATTATAAATTATTGTATCTAGGTTTTCTTGTTAATTGTAATGTTTCTTTATTTCGCGCCATCCCAAGTCCTTCCCCGGCTCGTAGTAGCTCCACCTACACTATGGCATTACCATAGTTTCCATGGCAACACACACACAGACAAATCTTACCCCCCCCCCCTCCCCAGATGCATCCGGCTGACAACACAGGTCCGATGCTCCAGAAATATTTACTTCTTTTTGCCAGTCATCCATGGTATAGGTAGGTAACAAAGATTTCTTTGTTTGACAGTGATAATTATGTGAACTACAAGTATGAAAAGAGGCAATAAAGTAGCAAACATAGCATAAAAATGCCATAGAAGCCTCGTGTTATTACGAAAATATTATCCCCAGCTCAGAAGAATTATCCGGTCAAGGTGTTAATCGAGCTGGTCTCTAGGCCAGTGTTTTTCAACTTTTCTGCTGGAGCAGATCCTTACGTAAATGTTTACGTTGCTCAAGGAACTCTGTGCCATGATTCAAGTGTTTGTCCTACTTTATGTAATAAACCAGATGGGCAGAAATGTTGCATTTAGGCGATTTCTGTCTGTTTCGGCAAAACCCCGGCTGCCACTCGCGGAACTGCGGTTGAAAACCTCTGCTCTAGGCTGTTTATTTAGGCCAGCCCTATGTGTATATATTTTGCAAACTTATTATAGATATATTATATTACCAAAGGTACCTATAAACTGTATATGTAACTTTGGTGAGCCGTAGCTTCATCGGTGACTCCTAGTCCTCTGATTTTCTGTATTTTAATATGATTTTAATTATGTTTCTAATTCAATGTCTTTTTCATTTTCACATCCTGTGTACTTCGCCCTTCATTATGGCTACTAAGAAAAGAAAAGTGGACACCGAATGTCACGTTTTCGATGAAGAGTGGAGAGTAAAGTACTTCTTTGTGAAAACAAAGGACCAGAAAACCAGTTGCGTAATATACAGCGAAAGTTTGCAGTTTTGAAAGAATACAATCTTCCGCGTCATTATGAAATAGAACATCTAGCAACATATTCAATGTTTTCTGTAAAGTTACGCTCTGAGAAATATGAGTCCATAAAACTTGGTGTAGAAACAGAAAGCACCCTCTTCATGAGAAAGTTTGCTGAAAATTAATCTGTCACTCGTACAAGTTACAAAATAGTGCATAAGATGGCAGAATGAGGAAAACCGTTTACTGATGGCAACTTCATCAAAGAGTGTATGATGGAAGCGGCAAATGACTTCTGTCCTGAGAAAGCCGATTTGTTTGGAACTATCAGTCTTTCGGCAAGTTCTGGTGTGCGAAGAACAGAAGAACTTGGAGATATCATAGTGCTACAGATACGCGAGAAAACTAGGAACTTGTTGTTGTAGTCTCTGGTGCTGGGAAGAGTTGACATTAGTTTGCAGCATGCACGGAACAACAACTTGAAAAGACATTGTTATGGAAGTGCAAACAGTTTTGCAAAACTATAACCATCAGTGGAATCAGCTTCGAGGTGTTACAGTTCATGGAGGTATAAACATGGCTTGAGTGAGGAAGGGTCTGATGGGGCAGATCAGGACTCAGATGGAAGATTTACAAATTCCGGTCGCCCTGTTTATACACTACATTATACATGAGCAAGCACTCTGTGGGAAAGACTTCGATATTTCTTGTTTACTGAAACCAATCGTTTCTGTTGTGAACTTCATTCAGGAACATGCACTCAGTCACCGTAATTTCCAGGCTTTTCTTGAAGAAATTTGTTCTGAATTCTGTGATTTGCCTTATCACACATCAGTGAGTTGGCTCAGCTGCGGTAAAGTATGGTTTCATTTTTACAAGCTCCGAAACGAAATAGATGTTTTTCTCATTGAAAAAGATAGAGCTGATCCACAGCTGTCAGATCTTACCTGGCTGTCAAAGTTGTCATTTTTGGTCGACATCACATCCCACGTGAATGAACTGAATTTGAAACTTCAGGGAAAGTATAACCTCGTCTTAAAAAAAAAAAAACACTGTTTTTAAAAAAAATAATCTCGTCTGTGATCTCTAAAGAATCATCAAAGGATTTCGAGAAAGCTTTCATTGTTTGAAGCACAACTGGAAGACGAAAACTTTTATAATTTTCACTGTTTCAAAGAGTTTTACGCTATAGTCACCGAAGACGTCAGCCTCGATTTTCCGGGGGGAGGGGGGGGGGGGGGAGTTATTCGTGACTTGAAGAAGCAGTTTTTTTTAAAAAGATATTTTCAGATCTTGGCAGAATTGAGAGTGATATTCTTCTGTTCCAGAATCCGTTTAATTGTAACCTTGATGATGTGCCAGTTGAACTACAGTTGGAGCTAATTGATTTGCAAGCAAATGACTTGTTGAAAGAGAACCACGGAGAAGGAAAACTTGTTAAATTTTACGCCTGCTTACCTGATGTTGAGTTTCCGAAACTGAAGAAATTTGCCGCTGGTATGGCATCAGTGTTTGGCACAACTTATGTCTGCGAGCAAACATTGTCAAAAAGGAAGTATGTGAAGTCAACACATCGAACGAGACTGACTGATGAACATTTCAAAGCAATTCTCTTGACTGGATGCAGCAATCACAAACCAAACATTGATGATATCTTCAAAGCCAAATATCAGTTTCACAAATCTCACTAACCTGTTTGCTGCTTAGTTTGTGAGATTCGGATATGTGCACACTAGGTCTGGTGTAACAATCTTTTTGCTAACGTCGCCTTCTTTGATAACTTTTTTTAAGTAAATAAATATGTTGGTTGTCTTTGTTTTTGTTTTTTTGTGCATTGAACACCACTCACCCACAATTAATTTAGTTTTTCGTAATTTTTCCCAGAGCTTTCGTTCTGGCTTGCAAGTATTGTTAAAGTTAGTTGCATATCCTTTACAGGACGTTTGCAGTCAACACTTCATTTCTTCGTGTTGTTGATGTCTTGGCAAGTTTACGTTCAGTAGTTTGCCATTGCTTTCTGAACGACCGGCACCCATACCATAGCGTAAAAAACAGCATAACGTGGTCTGCTGCCAAATCGCGTGCAGCTGTGTTTCGAACACGGGTATACGGGATTACGAACCGCGTCCATAATATCTTCGCCACGGAGCCCAGCGCAAGCATTGTACAGAATGAGTATGAGGCCCGCGCTCGTCCTTTTGTCAGTTATCCAGCCCGCCGTGAAAAATGTTTTGTGACCCCTGGTCTATGAGATACACACAAACGGGATTGTTCACACAATGTTATTCCTTCTGTTTTGTACAAGGACCAATTAGTGAATGTTTGTTGTTTAGTTGCAATCGTTTCCGTTGTTCTCGATGGTTTTGATACTGCTTTAAAGTTAAAATTAAATATTCTAAGTTGTGTGCACAGTTTAATTTCAACATGTCACTTTACTGTGTGTTGATATGTTTGTCATTTTTTGGGGTTTAAATTCGCATATCCTTTTACAGGACATCGCTGTCAACAGCAGCATCTTTCAGCTGGCTGTTGATTTCTTGGGACATTATTAGGTACAAATGTCTACATGTTAATTTACTGTATGTTGACATTTCCAGGTACAAATTTAGTGTCACTTTATCTGTGTGTTGACATGTCTGACATTTTCAGGTACGAATTGCTACATGTCACTTTATTTGTGTGTTAACATGTTTCACATTTTCAGGTACAAACAATCGGAAGCAGCGAGCATCAACTTACTATTACCAGCCACAAATGTATTCCACAAATGATCTTATAAGAATAAATTTTCTGAGCGCGTACACGCAGTGTTAATGTAACAACTGGACAAATTAACCTACGTATGATGAGCTGCTTGGTTTAGGATGCGCTTCAAAATGTTATTGACTAATTTTTCATTATTTCAATTCTCTCTTTCTCTATTCAATAACAGAATCGCCTCTATTCGGCAAGCTATATTCTTATATAAACATAATGACAATTGTATTATTGCAAAACTATTTTCAAAACTTGAAGACAAAAATGTATAATCCCTAAACAAATTCAGGTTGCATTATACTGCATTTTCGAGCCGCTGAAAGTACCTCTACAATCACACGCTTTGACATCATGAAATCTCTGTTAACAAGACAAAGCGAAGCTTCGTTGCTTCATTTTTTTTGAAACCAGAAAATAAGTGAATATTTCTGTAATTCCCTTGTAGTTGTCTAATTATAAGCTTTTCAATATCTGTCCCGACAGCCTTCTCAACTGAGAAGTATTTTTATATGGCTATAGTTGAGCTTCTTTAAGCCTCGGCAACTCGATTGGGAGATGGTTTCCCTGACAATTGCTTGAACGAAGCGAAAAGACTTGTAATATGATTACTTGGATTGGGAGTGTGCCATTGATGTCTAACTGAAGATGAAGCACAGAGCCAATCTTGAACATTTCCAATTGCGGGAAAATTACTTCCTATTGATTGCTGTCCTAGAGTGTTCGTTTTCACACAGGGAGGATTTACTATACAGCTTCATGTGTGGCTTTTGATATCACTAGACAACTGGGAAGAGGTGATGAACGGAGGGTGCGATTGTCCCTTTCGGTGGACAAAAATAACGGGCAATGAAACTACAACTCATTTTTATTTACAGAAATTATCAATTGTGGTAAAATGAAATATAAGCCGTGTGGCCGAGAGGTTAAAAGCACTCGCTTTTAAACTTCCGGTGCGCTTATGAAGAGGTTTGGGGTTCTCTCCTTATACAGTCAGTTGGGCTTGAACGTTGACAGCTCGTCCTTGTCTTGGGGACGTAAATTACAAGTACCTCAGAAGTCGACATTGGTTTGCCTGATCACGGGGGTGGGTGGGGGGGGGGGGGGGGATCGGGAGGGTGAAAGAGGGAGGTGGTAGAGAACACTGGCAATATGGAAACACGCACAAATCAGTAAAGAATGGACTACGCTCGAGTTCAAAGCGAACCAAGGAAGAGCACAAAAAAAAAAAAAATGAAAGCATTCAAAAATTTAGCTTAGGACAATATAAGGAAGCACAGACAGACGTGTATTGAACTGGACAAAGAGAGTCAATTTAAAACAGTGGTTCTCAACCTATTTTGGCCCGTGCCCCCTTCACCATATTTTCAGAACGTCATCCCCCCTCCCCCCCCCCCTTTTTCGTATTTCTGACTAAAAATTTGGCCCGTGCCCTCCTTCACCATATTTTCAGGACATCATTTCCCCCTTTCATATTTCCTACCTAAAACTGCCGCCCCGCCCCTACACAGTATACGTAATAATGGAAGCTAAATTTAATAGCACATACTAACACAAGCCTAGACGTCCACATAAAACATGATTTGTGGATCTACTTACTTTATAAATTGAATTTTAGAAGGGTGAGACGTGCAGAACCGTACAGTATAAAGGGAAAAACAATCAAAAGTAATCAGTTCTTGTATTAACGCGATCTTGAAATAATCTTAATTCCCCCCCCCCCCCCTCCCCCCTCGAAATCCTAAAATTCCCCATCGGTTGAGAACCACTGATTTAAAACAACCAGATGATTAGAGCAAAGAACTTCAGGTGGGGAAGGGGGGCGGGGACAGTCACAGGCAAGCTCACTGGAAGAAGCTATTCAGTATGGGAAGTGGGGTTGGACCCAACATAAACATAATAAATAAGTTGAAGATAATCACGGATGTTCTGAGCTGGAAACAAAAGCAGAAGGGAAGTGCTGGAGTGTCAAAGCGAATCTGTTTGGGGGTAACGTAGGATGGAGGGGTGGAAAAGTGGGCAACTTGGATACCCTATAAATACTCTCCATAACATAAAATACTGCCTGCTTTCATTCAAGCCACGTTTTAATATTGTCACTAATCACTTCATGTACCCATGTTCTGGTTGGTTCTAGAACATTTTGTTTCAGGGTGACACAAGAAGGAAGGAAAACTTCGAGTAAAGCATGCGTTATTTTCCTCATGAAAACGGTTTAAGTGCAAGTACGTTAAAAGACATAACCCTCTTACAAAAACCATACTACAGAGCAAGGTTGAAGGCAAGCGACCAAGAGGTTGACAGCGATACAAGTGGGAAGATAATATCAAGAGATGGAAGAACATCAATCTGACAGAATGTACAGTCAGGGCGAAAGACAGACGGTGTTGGAGATCCACTGCAGCCAACCTTCATTGTGGAGACGGCACCGTATTGATTGATTGATATGCGGAAGGTGCAACACCCTAGTGGCCTGTCGCCGAATGGTCTTGGGTTCGAATCCGCATCAAGTCAAATTTTTTTTTAAATTAACATGTGCACAAGGTCGAGGCAGTCTAAGTGAGTACCAGGGAATGTCTTGGGAAGTAAAGGTGGCCAGAGTAAAACAGACTATATCATCCACGAGTGCCAATAGCTGTATAATTAATACAAACCAGATCATCCACGAGTGCCGATAGCTGGGGAAGAGAACAAGGGGAGGTCAGAGAAGTAAATACCTGAATGGTTTGGCCATGTTGTATGGTCGTGACAAGAACGCCGAGCTGATCCACGACTCTGGTGATCGAGTGAGATGGCAAAACATGACCGCCCTCCATGATGATGATGATAGCTGTATAAAATTATGAGTCTAGCACCGTATGCTCAATGTGTGTAAAACGGTCATTTACTTATATTTTATGAGGATAGACATGATTGTCAATGTTTAACCAATGACGTTATTTCGAATGAAAGTATAGCCGAAGCTTCTCTAACTTATTACCTATTACCGCTCACATCAGATATCTCTTTTGGCATGTATCTTTGGGAATTTTTTTTTTACATTACATGGAAACAGTATACATGAGCAAACTGGCATGGCTGTAGACATTCATGTTGCCTGCATGCACACAGACCTGTGTCTGCATAAACTAGCGAGCTTGTTAATTCCCTCTGTTGCAACGTAAGGTTTAGCTTAGCGCGGGAAGAAAATTTCGCACTTTCCACAGATGTGGCAAGAACAGCGAGGTTTGCCTACAACTTTGTCCCAGGTTGGGATGGAACATTCTGGCGAGTAATTACCGTAAAACGTAGACAATTTAGCCCATTATCAACTGGCATGGTGTCTACATTTTTTTTCCCCTCACAGCTGTCAGCTTTGCGTTGATGAAGGCAGCGATTTGGCAGTGGAAGTGTGTATAAATTAAGGGTCACAAACTGTAACATGGCTTCCTTGAAAACGAATGTCCTGTCTTGTATATGTGTATATTCCATCAGCTGTGGGCCAACGGTGTGGTGTTATGGGGGATTGTGTGTTGCAATGACCCCCCAAGATCTATGCGGAAGGTAGGGCAGCTACAGGTGTCCTTCTCCCGTGTCCTTCTGGTCAAGTGGTAGGGATCAGGCGAAGAGATACACACGCCTGTTGCCGTGTAGATAGGCTGGACACATTTTTAAAAGTTACATGACGTAGCATCAACCCCAGCATTGTTTGGCTGTTCGTGATTCCTGGGCAAGTTTACGTTCAGTAGTTTCCCATTGGTTTCTGAAAGACCGGCACCCATATCATTTATAATGAAACCAACATATGGCGGTCTGCTGCCAAATAGTGCACAACTGTGTTTGGAACGCGGGTATGCAGGATTAAGAATTGCGTCCGAAACTCTTTCTCCACGGAGCCGAGGGAAAGCAAACCCGAAAACATGCTTATTGAAGTCACGTGTGCTGAGGCAGGGGTTCGACAAAACAGTTGTACCGCAATTCACACGAATCTCGAAGTCATGACCAGGACGGGTCCGCCCCTAGAGAATGTTAAGTAGATAAATGGGCCGAAACATTCCGGGAAGGGGGACTCCTTCTGATGATCAGAACACCACCCCCCCCTCTCCCCCCACCATGGCGAGTTTGCTCCGCGGCGGATTTTATATCACTAATGTATTAGTGAACTTTTGTCAAATAAAGGAAAACAAATACAACAGACAAGTCAACATGGTGTATATGGGATATTTCTGACCTGTTCGCTCGTTTTGAACTCAAACGTAGTCTATACACGTGCTAACTGAAACACGTTTCCAGCCCACGATAGGGATACAGATAAGTAAGTTAGTTTATATCTACATTTTCAAGTACTGTTTTCTTGTTCAGGTAATTGTGTCCGTTTGTGTTTGTTTGTTCTGTGCTGACGAAGGCTTTGACCCCCATCGTCCATAGTGTTATTTATGAACGTCAATCTTACCATCTACTTCTCGTTTTTTTTTTTTTTTTTGAATCATTCAACTACGTCTAGTGCACTTGACTCATTTTTGCGTGTGAATTAGATTTCCCTATTACCAGTGTCTCTCGCCAACAGGCGAACATACTCCTGCTTAAGAGGTATCTGTTGAGACACAATTAAATATACTAAATGGTAGTTAGTTTCGGCAAAGTTCACATGAACAGGTTCTCTCGTCCATACAAACACACGGCCAAATAAGAACGGGTCAGCCTAGTACAACCTGAGAAATAAAACCCCAGGAACAAGAGTCAATTAAAACTTCGTTACGGGATTGTTTCGGAAACAAGCAAATTGGTGTGCACTAAATCTAGTCAAGATAGGCATCGAAATCTGGCATTGTCGTTCATGCGCCATCATTGCTCTTGGTAACTGGAGGGAGCGGAAAAAGGGGGGGGGGGGGAGGGAGGATGACCAAAAGCATCGATCGTGAGGTCGTGCTGAGGAATAAATAGGTCTTCCAGACTATGCGAATGAAGTACACGTGAACTGGCATTAATGAGTATAGAGCGTCATTAGTTGTAGGCTCTGACTGCCCGATAGAGGAGTCCGGATGTCGGGATAAGTAATCGGAGTAAGTGTTGGTGCTTCCTGTTTGCTTGTGCCCCTCGATTAGAGAATTCAATGTGATTTGGCAGTCGATCAGTGGATGTTGTCATTGTTGTATCCATGTGACTTTCAGGCATCTCTCTCTCTCTCTCTCTCTCTCTCTCTCTCTCTCTCTCTCTCTCTCTCTCTCTCTCTCTCTCTCTCTCTCTCTCTCTCTCTCTCTTTCTCTCTATTTATTTCTCTCTCTCAGATAAACATCATCATGTCTCAGATAAACAGCATCATGTCTCAGATAAACAGCATCATGTCTCAGATAAGCAGCATCTTGTCTCAGATAAACAGCATCATGTTTCTGAAACTGAAATACTTTGACCATAGTTAATGTCACAAAGATGTGGACAGAACAATGATTGTAGGCATGACTCTTGGAAATAGTGGCGGGTGTGGACCTGACTGAAGATATACACGGGACATTGGAGACACGAAACCTTGGACATCAGAATGCATATACGACATGAGAGCCAGCCAAGGATCTAGAACAGTGTTTCCCAACGTGGGGATTACGCCCCACAGAAGAAATCGGCTGAATATAACCAAACGGGGAGACTTGAGACTGAAGTTAACTAAATTGGAACCTGACATAAGATCTCTTTGCAGCAAGCATCAAGCGCAAGGATCTCACTAAATTTAAATAATAAATAATTACTAATAATTAAAATAATATAGAAAAATCTTTCATTAAAATTATTTTGTACTTGAACTTCAGTTCTCCATTATATGTTTTGAAAATTTACTTACTGTGTTTGCTCAATAATTACCTAGTGATTTCTTCCTAAAACCTATCATTCAAGTTTCTTTAGTGAACATTTCAGTTTTTGATTACTAAAAATAATGTATATGTTGAGGGGGGCGTATGGCGGGGGAGGGGGGCAATATGAATTTTAGAAAGGCTTAAGTGGGGCATGGTACAAAAAAGATTGGGAAACACTGATCTAGAACCTTCTCGACATGCCGTGACGAGATTGACATCCTGCATAGGACATGCTACATGATGATTGCGATGAATATGACTCATATTTGCTACCTTTTCTTTGTGTCATCTATTTGTTCGAGTCAATACTATTGAAAATAGTTGCCATGTTATTCGCCATTCGGGTGGCATAGAAGTAATTATCTTGATGGCTTGGCCACATGGCATGGTCGAGATAAGAACACGGATCTGATCCTCTGATCGGGTGATCGTGTGAGATGGTGAAACGTGACCGCCTAGGCTTATCCGCATGACACATGGTGATGGAGATTTGTCATTCTTTCTCGGTTACATTCCCCAGGAAACAGTGACCGTTGTCGCGAAGCTTGGTCAAGCTCTCAACTATGTGCAGTCGTATGAACTGCGTCTCAATAAGGTGTATGCTCTTTGAACTTTGCTGATGACAAGTCAGTCCAGTCAGTACTCAGGCGATACTGGAGCAGATCACCGTGCTTTGGTTTCCGACGTGGTATAACTCTCCCCCTTTCGAGGAGCAACGGCAAACTACTGAGCGAAATTGTATCTGGAAAATTACAAACAGCCAATAAATGCTGAGGGTTGACTGCGATGTCATGTAATCGTAGAAAATGTTAGAAAGAATAATGTTACACCTTTAAGTCGGACGATGTGAAATTGTAGATTTGACAAAAGTGGCGGTATAGAATGAATGTCCTTCTGGTTTATATATGGCACAGAAATTGTAAACTTGCATGCAGTTTAAGGTGCAAACAAGGAGTAGGTACAACTCGCATGCAGTTTAAGGTGCAAACATGGAGTAAGTAAAACTCGCAAGCAGTTTGATGTGCACACATGGAGTAAACCTTACGCACAATCAAATCAAATGTTGTTTTAATGGATACACGTCGTGAAAGATGAGCAGAGACCGGGGAGAATTGCTATTCAAATACAACGGTTAACATTTGTAGGAATATATTTCTCACTTGCTACAATGTAACCAGGGTCTGTTTTGTTCTACTCACCGACTTGGGGCTTTTGTATACACTCGTTACCTTCTGACATTAAATTCAAAATTGTTAGTATACCAGACGTCACTTGACGTAGCACGTACTTTGCTTCAGCTCAAGAAATCTCGACAGACACTAGTTGACATTATGTGTTAGTGTGTCGAGTAAGACCATAGTCTACTCTTGCAAAAGAGTGGTGCTGAAGACGGAGGCAGCCAGCCAGGAGGTGCACCATGGAAATCAGGTTGCCACGCAATCACGCCGTGAATTATGTCGACAACTGCTACATGTTATGGTGCTCGCCCTGCTCTGGACCCGCAGGGAGGTGCAGTGCCGGGCCTTATGCCTCGTAAGGGTCTAACCACAAATAATGGAGGTCCTTCTCAGATGTCCTGCGGAGCCAGAGGGCCTGACAATAGAACCTTCTGGCCTAGAGAGACAACAGTGGAAGATAAACTCTATGGACCGCTGAGTGAACTAAAAAAGACTGTTAGATTCATACAAGAGACAACACTGCAGTTATAAACATATTTCAGGCGAAGGAATGAAGAAGAAGAAGACTAAACGTTTTATTTAAAAAATAAATGTGTTTATTGGCAATCAGTGTTGTTTTCTGTGGTACGTTTGTACCTAGGCTGACTAATCGAATAGCGAGTAGTTTGGCAAGCATGCCCGCCGGCTAGATGGTCATGTGATCGAATCCCCATTGATACGGATTTTTTTATTTATTTGGCCTGCCCTCCCGGTTCGACCACGACTTAAATGTGTACCAGAAAATATAATGTGAGCTGGAAAAAAAAAAACGAAGAGTAAACAAACATTTTTCACGATTGAAGGCTCATTTTGATATATGGCACTGGGTCCATATTTTATAGACCAATGGGCATGTGGTATAAGACATGATCATCGTCAGGAATGCCGCCTTTACTTCCCCAGACAGTTGCTTGTACCAATTTTAGGCAGCAAGTGCCTAGGAGCCCAGGTCGATTATAAAACTCCGTCCGCATGAGGATACAAGCCTATGATCAATGCACCGGAAGGCAAACGTCTATCTATTACACCACAGTGGGTGACACTTCATATCGTTTAGTTTAGTTTAGTCGTTGGATCAACATCACGGCACGAGTTTAACCCATAAGTGCTCCGTTTTCCTCCTAACTCAAACCTGAGTCTGGAGAAGCTCAGCTCAATGCACGAACTCCATAGCATCGGCGTGGATCCTGAAATACTTTGGGTAGATTTTTAACTCGAAATTTTGCCCGGGCAGCGCCGTTAGGCTACTCTTTTTTCGATTTCCAACTGCCAAGGGATTTTTCACGTGCGCAACAATACACACGGGCGTCCGATCTCACTACCCAGAGACCAGGGAAAATTTTATTGCTGGAAGTCCACGTGAAAAAATCCCTGTCCTCACCTTGGCTTAAACCCGCGATCTCCAGCACTCGAGACGGTCACCATACCTCGAGACCACTCAGCCCCCGTGACACTTCATACATTAGCATACATCCAACCACTTTTGTATATTCGATCTTTAGAAGAAAACAACCGTTTAAATATTAAGAGTAGATACGTAGAATGGGAGAGAGGTTCTGCAAAGGACATGCTACTGAACGAACGAACGAATGAATGAATGAATGAATGACGTAGACAGAAGGCACAAATTGAAATACTCGAAGTCGCTTCAGCTATCTTTGCGATAATAATTGGCCGTCCGCCTATCTGCTACTTCTATGTTGAATTTTGATAAAAGGCTAACTAACCGCTTGCGTGTCACGTATCTAATTGTAGCCCACCAAAATATTCGTGCCATGGGATGTCCCAGCGAGTCTGGGAAGAGTTAAGACTCAGTTAAGACTTAGGCCTAAGTAAATGAGCTGATACATTCTGTACCCACTGACTCAGAGCTCCTGACAAACATCTGACAATCACCCTCTTCAGTTGTGTTTACCCGAAGGAGGATGACACCCCCACACTCTCTGATACTTCTTGGCTTGGTTGCCAAATCACAGGTTTATGCAGAATTGTCACGTGCACGTCTATTTTCCTAATGAATTGCATTTTTCGAAGTGACACACGCATGCGGACAATCTTTATTAACTTTTTTTTGGGAAAGGGGGGGGGTGGAAGTGGGGGTGTATCATCATCATGATCATGTTCCATGCCGATAAGCGTGGGCGGCCATGTTTCGTCGTCTTACACGATCACTAGAGTCGTGGATCAGATTCGTGTTCTTGTCCCGACCATGCCACGTGGCCAAGATATCCAGATATATATTTCTCTTTCTTCTATTTGTTCTTTTTCCCGTCAATCTTGCCAGTTGTCACCAAGTTCTTTAAAAAAATGAATTATGTTTCAGGCAGTTATTACAAATATGAACAAAGATAAAAACTGTAGGACGAGATTTCTGTGGATATGTAACGTGTTGGAACTATTACATTTTTTAGGCTTGAGTGTATATAGGAATCCGTTGCCAGTCGATCCCTACTGTAGCGAACGGCGACACGTGACATCTAGGCCTCGTCCGAGCGCGCATTCTTTGTGTTATTCTTCATAGCAACACTTGGCACGAGATCATCATTATCATCATCATAATCAAGTGCCATGCCGGCTGGAGTAGGCGTTCATGACTTTCCACAGATCTCAGTCTTTGTTTTTCTGGATCACCTCCGCTGATGATATTCCTCCATGCCACCGTCTCAATACACCCAGCATTATTTCTCTTGGCCTGCCTCTGCCTCTCTTCCCCTCGATCTGTCCAGTTGTCAAGATGTTCTCTAATGCCTCTCTTCTCATCACATGACCAAAGAAAGTTGTTTGTCTCTTTTTTATTGTTGTATGTAACTTTCGAGTTTCATTAGCCTCTTTCAGGCAGTCGCTGTTAGTTACTTTATCAGTCCAGGAATTCGCAACATTCGTCTTAGGAACCACATTTCTGTTTTTTCCAAGCTCTTCCTAACTTGTTCATTTACATTCCAAGATTCACTGCCACACAGCAATAAAGGTTCTATATAGCACTTTAGGCCTCTCTATCTTACATTCAATGATAGGTAACAGAAAACTCCCAAAGACGCTCAATCCCAAACAAGCACCAGGAGATAACACAAACAGCCACTTTTAGTCCTTCAAAGGTCTAGACAATACCACTTTTGATTTAGAAATCGCTAAAGAAACATCCGGCTGGAATCAATTAGTTATAGTCCTGGGATTTCTTCAGAACATTATCATCAAGTGCATTGCTAACTGGAAGGGGAGATCATGCTTCTGCACATCTTGCTGTGTCAACCGTTAACATCTATTTCAAGACACAAGGCTATGGGGAATCTTCTCTCTTTGTCTTCTTCTAGCTCTCTTTCTAACACACACACACACACACACACACACACACACACACACACACACACACACACATATATATATATATATATATATATATATATATATATATATATATATATATATATATATATATATATATATATTTCCAGCTGTCCCATGTTCCAGTTTTTCTCTTCTCATAATATATTTAACTACTTGGATACTTTAATAACAGCAGATAGAAGATGTATTCTGTCAGTTACATTTAGAATAGCCTAAGCAAAGGTAGCATTTTAAAAGATAAAAAATATTCTCTGCAATTTATCTTTGTCAATTGAGGTGAAGAAAGCTTGCAAGTTCTAAAGTCAACCAATCCTAGTTTAGGTTAGTTTAGTTTAGTCGTTGGATCAACATCACGGCACACGGTTTAACCCATAAGTGCTCCGTTTTCCTCATAACTCAAACCTGAGTCTGGAGAAACTCAGCTCAATGCACGAACTCCGTTGCATCGGCGAGGATCCTGAAATACTTTGGGTAGATTATTAACTCGAAATTTTTCCCGGGCAGCGCCGTTAGGCTACTCTTTTTCGATTTCCAACTGCCAAGGCATCTTTTACGTGCGCAACAATATACACGGGCGTCCGATCTCACTACCCAGAGACCAGGGGAAATTTTATTACTGGAAGTCCAGTGGATTTTTAAAAAAATCCCTGTCCACACCTGGGCCTGAACCCGGGACCTGCAGTACTCGAGGCGGACACTATATCTCGAGACCACTCAGCCCCCCATTCCTGTTGTATGTAAGTGAATCATGGGGAATTATGTGGAGGCTGTGCAGATGTGCTTCTATAGAAGAATGAACGGATAGAAAGAGCAATGAAGATATATTAAAAGAAGTTAACTCACAAAGAGAAGTGGTTACGAACATCAGAAGCAGACACCCCACATTCGTTGGGCATGTCATGACAGGGAGAAAGCTGGAGTATGTCATCACAGCGGGAAAGTTAACGGGGAAGAGACAGGGAGAAACCAAGAGAGAAGATGCGGTGTGATATCATTGCATGGAGGTGCATCAATATCAGAAATGATCGGCAACTTAAAAGACCCAGTGTTGTGGGCAGACATAATCACCAACGTCACGCAGCATGGGTTGTAAGAAGGGGAATGCGGCGACTAAATGAAAATGATGGCTGCCTCTTTCAGGTGGTTATGATCCGATGTCATTGTATCGTCGGCATCATCATCATGTGCCATGCCGTTGTCATGATTCGGCATCTCCGGCGATTATTATCGTCTCAGATCGGGTCTGTGTTCTCTCCCCGATTATGTCATGCTGCCACGCCACCCAGGTATCTGCCTCTCTGCCTTCCTCTTGCTCTGTTCCCATCAATTCAATTCTGCCAGTCGTCACTAAGTTTTCTAGTTTGTTTTCGTCATAACGTGCAAAACAAAAAAGGGAAATCTTTGCTATCTAGGTCTAATATCTCTAATCAATTCGCTGTTGTCATTTATTTCTTTAAGGTGTGCTACCTTCGTTTTTTCTGTCCGGCCATGGTATTCTGTGCATTTTCCTCGAAAACTACATGTTCACTACCAGTATTGGTTTCGTCGGTTCGACACTTCTTCCATTTTCCTTTCAAACGTTGAACAGTTATGGGGAGAAAATACAACATTATCTTACTCCTTGGCATCCCACCCCTGTTTAATGTTTGACCAGCCACTCTGACTGATGAACGTGATGGAACATGTAAATGAAATGTGTCAAATTCACTGGACAAGTCATTCGTAAACACTATGAAATCATTCTTGTCATTATTACCATCTTTCATATCTTTTAGTTTCAAGAATAATCACCTATGTGTACACCCCCTCATTGTTTTTATAAAAAGTAATGATAATGTAATATTTCACCCCTCCCGTGTCAACTCGATGGCGAAGGAGTTACGAAAGCAATTCATAATCCTGCGTTCGAAACTGCCGCAAGTGATTAGGAAGGAGACCACCTTGCGTTGGTTTCCATACAATTATGTCATGCTGGTCGTTCAGAAAGCAATGGCAAACTTCCGCGTTCATCCGGAAAGTTTTTTTTTTCTTTTTCGGAACGTGATTGCGTTGTGCCTGTTTACAACAGAGCTGCGTTCTTGCGCCGTTAAGCCGACACATACGACTTCTGCTGGCATTTGTTGACCGAGTTAACCTTCCCGGGGGTTTCGTCGGATGGTTGACTCTCTAGCATAGTGTTCCATTAGTGCATTTGAAGCCTTTTTTTTCCCTGTAAATAAGGTAGCTCCTTGTTTAATTGTTATTTGTTTGTTTCTGGGTCCTTCATTGTTTATGGCTTTCACTAGTTTCCGTAGTTTGTTTCCATCCTTTTAAAAGTTCATGTTTTCTTTGTTTTTCCTCCAACAATCTCTTGTTGTTTGATTTACTGTTCTTTTATATTCTGCTGAGATGGCTTTGAGAGAGATGTTCGCTTCAGTTGTGTGTTCTCTCTCTGCTGTCTTCCTGACAACTTCAACGTTGTCCTCCAAAATTTGTAGTTCTTCAGTCCAGTATGGTTTGTAATTTTTCCACGCTCCTCTTGGAATGGACCCAGTGGTCGCCTTTATTATTGCTTTGTTTAGACTTTCCACCATTTGTTTTGTGTTGCCATGACGTGTAATCACGTTTTCACAATATCTGTCTGTTAGTATGGCAAATATGTCCAAACTCAGCTCGTTTGTAATTCCTGCGAGGCAAAGGCTTTTGCAACAAAGCGGTTGAGTGGTCTCGTGGTATGGTGTCCGCCTCGAGTGTTGAAGGTACCGTGTTCAAGCCCGGTGAGGACCGGACATCACGTATTGATTAAGTTACGTTGCACTGCTTTGTCAAGCCTGTGGCTCAGTACATCCGATTTCGACAAGCATTTTACGGGTGTGCTTTCCCTAGCTGTTGACTGTCCTCATTCTACCAACAAGGCAGCAGGTGTGTCGTTCTCTTGGTCTGGTTCCTCTCCCTTGACCTGTCCGACATGGGAGGCCTTACCAGTAGCTGTGCTACCGTCGGCATAGCTCTTGGGGTGATTGGAACACGCAGGCCCCTCTACCTCGTCACGGTGGACATACGGCAGAGGGGCAGTGGCAAACTATAACTATATATGAACGTAAACTTGCCAAGAAATCACAAACAGCCAAAAAAAACTATGGGGTTGACTGCGACGTCTTGTAAAGGATATGCAACTAACTCTTTAAAAATCTCTTGTTCATCTTCAGGTGTATTGTTTTTAACTGTAACACGTTATAAATTTTGGTGTCTGCTAATAAGTTTGAGTTAACATATTTTGTCCAAAGGATGACATCGTGCACATCGTTATTGTATACATTATACGAAGGGCATTACAGAACTTGTGATCAGTGCACTGAGGTTTGATAGAGTAATTGGAGACTGCTAACATGCTGGTTCTTGTTTGTTTTTAATTAACCCGCTCTGTATTGTATTCCTGGTGTTGTGACGTCAGAGAGTTAGGTTTATCAAGAAGCTCGTGATTTCCGAATTAGAGAACACGCCAACCATTGCTTGCACTGTAGCGGCAGAAGGCAGAAGTACACTCTTCAGTCTCACTTGAAAATTCTGGGTCGGTCTCTTTGGAAGAATTAATCGTAACTTGGTCCATAAATATGGGACTGTGTGTTGGTTGAAGCTATTTTAACCACATGGTCTCATTTTCCTTAAGGCTTTTCTTAGTAGAAAAAAAAGCCTATAATCAAGTGTAATTAGGCAAATCATGAAAAACATTTGAGGGCTATGGAAATGTGGTTTCTGAGGAGAATGCAAAGAATACCATTGACAGACAGAAAAACCAATGACCAAGTC
>JACEFZ010009783.1:5000-82500 GCA_014155875.1 Cepaea nemoralis | reverse complement strand
CTCTTGAAGTATGGATGCATTTGTTCTTTTCTTTACCCAAGATATTCTTAGAACCCGTCTATAACATTTAAATTCAAAGGCATTTATGCACTGTTCAACTTGTTTAGTAAGTGTCCAGGTCTTACAGGCGTATGTTGCAATGAGAAAGATGCATGCTCTTCCAAATCTAATTGTTGTAGTTCTATTTGTCCCACCCCATAACGTATTCAGTTGTTTTAGTCTTTGAAGAGCAATTGATAGTTGTTTAATTTCTTTCATTGTAAAAGTAAATAGCAAGTTAAAATATGGGCCTAGCCCCACATACCCAATACGTTGTATGCATGTAAAGAGAACATGTACTTTACTTACAGAGAGCAGCTTTGGTACAAAGGTGGCAATAAACCTACCCTGCATACAGCAGCAGCTTTGGTACAAAGTTAGTCATAAACCCACCCTGCATGCAACAGCTATGGTACTGTCAAAAACTGTCAACTGTCATTTACTGCCAATAAAGTACCTTGCGGTGTATGACAGGCTGGTCTTGGGCCTGGGGAATTAAGGCCGCCTGGCTAGTGCAGTCGCCGCCAACTGTACAGGTTAGAGTTTTATTTTTGCCCCGACAGAAAAACACTCCACACCTTACCGAGGATTCGAACCCCGGTCTCCCGGAGGATAATCCGGCATTCTAGCCGCTCGGCCAGCCACTCCACAAAGGTTGTATTTATCGTTGTTCATGTAGGTACTTCAGGTGTGTGTTTTAAGGCATATTTCAACAGTATTTATATATATACATATATACATATATATTAAGTTCCTCTTTCTCAATGTGATCCTCCAGTTATAATTAATTTAGCTGTTACTGGCTCAGTGGCTTGAGACCATTAAATAGAGTTTCGGTGAACCAAGGAATACCTACAGGAATACAATGAAGTTCTTACTTAGTATCCAAAATATCGTTTATGCGGTTCCTTGCCTGTCCTCTACCAACTAAATAATTATTAATCTAGGGTGTTTATTTAAAACAATTTTACTACGACAAGAAAAGCAGTCAATAAATGATATGACCTCATTTTCATGATTTAATAAACATAAACATGGTTTTTAAACATTGCATTAAAAATATACAATCTCATTGAATACAATAAGGATATATATATATATATATATATATATATATATATATATATATATATATATATATATATATATATATATATATATATATATATATATATATATATCATTGAAGTGCCACCTCTTCTACTGGCGTGTGTAATCTGAAAAAATGAACTGGATACAATCCTGTTTATCCACTTCCAGGTTTGAGGATCCCTCTGGCTAACAATCAATGGCTGTATGTTATTTTATTCTTCGTGTTGATCTGTTACAGGTCTGAGCAGAATACTGGCTCTAGTTCTCCCCGTTCAGGTTCCAGAATCTAACATCTATGTTACTTGTCCTTCATGGATCGAGGAATATCTTGCAGGTGAATAGCTTTCTGCACTACTCTATCAAGGGCATCACTCAACCAGATGCACACTCAACAGGGTGCTACATTCACAAAGTGCTGCATTCACAAAGTGCTGCATTAAACCTAGGCAGGTCTGGATCTAGCTGGATCTAAACATTCCTCCATTCTCTTCTGAATGACTTCCCACACGGCGACACAGAGTTCAGGGTCCAAGCCTCGGATTTTCCTCCAAGTTCTCTTGCTGCTTATAGCATGTATTTTATTTCTTCTCACACTTTGATTTTCTTTCAATGTTGAGGTTTTAAAATTTTGCCATGCCGTCAGACAGTGGCCCTTCCCCCTCGTGTTGGGCTGGTGAACAAACAGGATGGTTTCCGCTTTGCGAGTCTTATTTATGTTTCCTATTCCCAGTTGGAGTTTTTGGCTGAATCGCCGACAATGAGTTATTGTAAATTTTTGATTGTAGAAAGGGGGGAAAAAAACAGTACTGTTGCGGTGCTAATGTTGAATGTTATTACGAGGAATATTCACAGCAACGTTACGACTTGCGAAAAAAAAATGACTCGCCATTTTGCTCGATCACCAGAGTCACCATGGTCCTGTCTCGACCATGCCATGTGGCCAAACCATCCAGTATTTACTTCTCGGTCTTCCGCTTGGTCTGTTCCATTTGATCTTGCCAGTTGTCACTAAGTTCTCCAATCCATTTCTCCTCATAACATGTCAAAAAATTGTTAACTGTCTACGTCTAATTTCTCTAATCAATTTGCGATTTTCATTTGTCTCCCGTAGTACTTGATCATTGGGTTTTCTGTCTGTCCATGGTATTCTTTGTATTTTCCTCAGAAACCACATTTCTTCAGCCATCAGATGTCTTTCAGCTTGACTGCTCATTGTCCAAGTTTCACATCCATACAAAAGAACACGCTTTTGACATGTCTCATGCCCGTCTTCATACGAAGATCGAACGCACCATATACAAGGACAAGTATAGAGATAGACTAGTGTTTAAAATGGAAAGGACAGACGACAAGCAGTTTCTTAAGTTTACAAACTTAAGGCAAACAACAAAGGAAATGCAGAGTGATTCACCGGTAACAAAGAATTTTCCCAAAACATAATATATTACCTGTCCCATGTCAACTGAGACCTACATCGGATAAGATAGTACAAGAGCGTGAGGGAATTTCCTCATTAGCATACAATTGCATAGGTCAAGAGCGCACTGTTGATGTTCCATTGACGGGAGAAAGTAGGTGCCTGGCAACAAAGAAACTAGAAAACAAAGACAGGAAGAATAACAGGTATTGTTATCAGTAACTTTGGACGGTAATTAGAAGGATGTTGGTAGAATGTAATTGTCACGTCGAGGGAATTTTAAAAGATTGTGGAAGACTAATAAAGGTGTGTTGGAGGAGATATATATAAGTGACTTAGAGAAACTATTCTGATGAGTAGATATGTCATCCTTCGGCAAGAGAAATTCTTAATGAATCTTTTGAGGCGTTGTTCCTGTGTTTGATGAATGATACACTTTCTCAGAGTCTGCAGAGACGATCTATACCAGTGTGTCCCAACGTGGGGCCCACGCCCTACAGGGGGGCAATTCGATTGTTAAGGGGGGGGGGGGGATTCGAAAATGGAAGAAATCGGCTGGATATAACAAAACGGGCAGACTTGAGACTGAAGTTAACTAACTTGGAACCTGACATAAAATCTCTTTGCAACAAGCATCAAGGGCAAGGACCTCACTAAATTTAAATAATAAATAATTAAAATAATATTGAAAAATCTTTCATTAAAATTATTTTGTACTTGAATTTCAGTTCTCCATTATATGTTTTGAAAATTTGCTTACTGTGTTTGCTCAATAATTTTCTATTGATTTCTTCCTAAAACCTATCATTCAAGTTTCTTTAGTGAACATTTCATTTTTTTTAATATTAAAAATAATGTATATGTTAGGTGGGGACATAAGACTTTTAGAAAGGCTTAGGTGGGGCATGGCACAAAAAAGGTTGGGAAACACTGATCTATACTTTATAACAGAACTACCATGAGACTTTCTCAGAGATAGTCATTATATTCTATGTCTGGAAAATTATGTTCTACAGTGTATATTGCATGTTCTGACTCTATATGATTTTGTGTTACAATAATTCATATGTTTTATTTGTGAATGATACTTTTCTAAAACCTACCTTGTAAGATTTTAGATGTGTATTAAAAAATATGGGAATATGGAGAAAAAAAAAGATGAAGGGTTAGGCGGGTATTTTCCCGGATGAAGGAAAGCATGGACCAGGCAGTGGGCTCATATCGTTCTACGGACAAGAGAAGGACTAGCATGCAGAACGCCTGAGGGAAGAGGAGTTGTCGTGCCAGTAGGTGAGGTGGACACAGGCACACAGAATAGCCAGGCTGGACTACCCTGAGCTAAGAAAAGGATCCCTTCTCCATTTGCTTATATTTTTCAACTAACCCAGCTTTTAGGAGAGATAGATATATGGTTTTTGGTCCTATTTCTCAAGGGTGGTGGTTATGTGAGTGCTAAAACTGGGCAGAGACCTGTAAGTTAATGATGATCATTCTGGAGGAACAGCATAATTTTACCTCAGCTGCTTCTCCTATACCACAACCCTGAAGCCCAGGAATGAACAGCTAAGTACATGTCAGTACAGTCTGTGTTGTCCTTGACGCTAGAACCACGATACCCCCTGTAACATCATCCCACGTAGGACCTACCCGAGAGTGCTTACTTCTTTAAACGCAAGATCTCAAGAACATCACCTTGGTATAGTTCAGGGTGCCTCAGGAACATGTAACGTAGCCTTTAGGGGACATTCTGAACATTTTATATATACATTGATGTTAAGCAGTGAACGGTGACATACATTTCGTTTAGTGCCATTAATGACTCAACCACGGTGTACCCGAACATTAGTTAGAGTGGAACTTTAAGTCCGTACTTGTGCTGATGATTTGTTTACTACCTCATTGATGGTATTGTTCTAATGTATGTATCTGACATCATATATCACGCTAACACCCACACACAACACAGAAGCACACCACTATATTACCTCATTATAGTGTTTTGACGATGCACTTAGTGTTTGGTGTTTTACTTGGCGTTGTGTAATATTAATTAGAATACATTAGTTACTACAGAAGAGTGGAGCCAAGTGTGGCCGGATAATACAAGTAACTCAGATTTTCCAGGGGAAAATTTCCCTTATCGGAGTACTGTGACTTCCGGGGCTCCACTGGCCCTCTGTGAAGAAACTTCAAAGATTGATCACTATCTACCCCTAGGGATTCTTAACGAGCCATTTTCAAGTTTCTCAAACAGTTGGCTATTAGAATTTGGGGATCCCATCCTCATTTCTTTTTTAACTTACCACAACGCTCTATGTAGCACCTCAACACTCTTTTTCTCTTTTCAATTGACATCATTTTATTGGTCAGTATGTTTTTCATCTTGCTAAAGGCTATTTTCGCCATGGCGATTCTTGTTCTATTCTTTACAAGGCATCTCCCATCAGATGTTATGACTATATATATATGTAGCAAACTATAAACTTAAAACGATGCACCAATGGACAACATGCAACCTCTATGAAAGAATTGGAAGAATTAAATTAAGAGCCCATAGAACGAAACATTTAGAATGGTGAAAAGTATAACTGTGTGGCTTTTAACAGAAACGAGACGGAGCCTTAGAGACATCCATTAGAAGTGCAACAAAATCCATTAGAAGTACAATACAATCCATTAGAAGTGCAACAATAGTAATTTAATGTACAACAGAGTCCATTAAAAATGCAAAAATATCCATTTAATGTGCAACAAAGTCCATTAAAAGTGAACAAAATTCGTTTTTAGTGCAACCAAATTCATTTAAAAAAAAAATATCAATTAGAAGTGCAAAAGAATACATTCAAACTGCAACAACATCCATTGAATGTGCATCAAAATCCATTAAAAGTGCAACGAAATCCATTAAAAGTGCATTAAAATCCATTAAACATGCGATAAAATCCATCAATCGTCCAGCAAAACCCAATAGAAGTGAAAGAGCTTGTGTCGAGTAACGCTAGCATATAATTGTGTCGCTTGAGGTTATATACGAGAGGAAGGCAATAAGTAAGTCACAAATGGCTGTAGAAAAATAACTAAATATGATAACAACTTGAAACCAGTTTATTTTTGTATATACATTGTCCCTTTACTTCTCAACATAATTTCCACCAACATTGATGCACTTATCCCATCGTTTAATCAGTCCTCCCAAACCGGCTGCATAGAAATACGTGCTCTGTTTTCTAAACCACGATTTCACTTAACATTCAACTACGGCACCATTCCCGAAATGTCTCCCGCCAAGGTTGGTTTTCAGTGGACCATTTCATCTCATCTCATCATGTTCCTCTTGTACCTTGTGGTGTCGAGGTGAAGTATAAACTTCGTGAGAGTGCCCGATTATGGGCTTCATGTATCGATATTCCCATGGACTCTGCTATTCCCTCCGTCCAACGTTTACGTGGTCGGCCTCTTCCTCTGTTTCCATCTGGGCTGTACATCATTGCTTGTTGTGGTATGCTGTTGACTGGTAACCTACTTGCATGGACAAACCATTTGCCTTGCTGCTTTCTTATAAAATCTAGTGCTGCTTTAACCCCCACTTTAGTCCTGATTTCTTCATTTCTGATCTTATCTCTTCTTGATACGTTGAGTATTCTTCTCAGGAACCTCATTTCTGTTGTGATTTTTCTTTTCTCTTTTTCTGTCATTGCCCAGGTTTGGCATTGGTAGCATAGAGTTAGTAGGAAGATTGTGTTGTAAAGTGCTTTCTTAGTAGTTACTGATACATGTTTGTTCTTTAGTATTGGTGCCATTTGTCCAATGAGTTGATTTGCCTTATTGCACCTATTTTCGATCTCGTCTTCTGATCTGCCATTTGATGATATTATACTTCCCAGGTACTTGAAACTCTTCACTTGTTTCAAGGGATGTTCATTTAGGTGAATTGTTGTTGTTTGTTTTTCTTCAGTGGACCAAAATGGTGGAAATCGCTAGGGGCTAAGTCGGGACTGTAAGGTGGATGTTCCAGAACTTCCCACCTTAGTTGGTTAATTTCTCCTGAGTTAATCGAGCCGTATGTGGTCTGGCATGGTCATGAAGAAGCAACTCTCCTCTAGTCAGCAGACTAGGACGTTTTCTTCGAACTGCATCATAAAGCACCCTACTGCTGATGCTACAGAGTCTATCGTTACTCGCCTGCCACCTCTAATCATCTCCTCCACTCGTTGCACGGTTGCTTCTGTCGCAATCTCAACATGACGACCAGATAGGTTTTCATCAACAATTTTATTGCGTCCTTGAGAAAATTATTCGACCCAGCTATACACCACTTTACGGGACAAACATTTGTCAGCATAAACAGGAAGCATTACCTTATGATAAAGCCATGGCTGGCATGACATGACATCAGTCTCTATGATACTTAACCACCATCAATGACCTATTCTACACCATTGTCTGATTGCTGACATCTCTATGTGTTACATGTTATTTTCATAAAGCTTTAGGGACACTAAATCCTTCTGTAGAACAGCTCACTTTAGTAATACTCCTCTACATTATCTGTTTGTATTTCTTTGTTTCTACAAGCTCACCTAACTAGCAATTCTTTTCACCCACGCCTGTTCCCCCATGTAAACACTTTCAAGTTGGTAAACTGGCGTGTGCTGCGATTTAACACATATTTATTAAATTAAACATTTTAAACTTACAGCTTTTTCTTCTGACATAGTTTGTTCACTGACGAACACATGGGAAACCACACATCTCTCGTCTCAAGGCGGGCTGGCCACAAAACTACACAGGGCCCCAGCGCCTGCCTTCACACACCGCCGGCTGCTACAAGGAAAAATGGACCCCGGTCCCTTTGTTTCAAGTGGCGTTTCCGGCGTGGCCAGGTTTTTAACTCGAGATAGACCAAACCAAAATTCGTTGGTCTGGCGCTATCACATATCCAACTCCTTACTTTTTTTTGTCGTCCCGACAAAAGACTAGACTATTTTATATCCTCACCCTAACTATCTCTTTAAAAATAATGCCAAGTCCCCACAAAAAAAATTAATTCCTTTTCAGTGACCACAAAAATAAAAATCAGTCATCAAGCGAGCAATTAATGACATTTACACATAAACAGTCATCAAAATGACAAAAGCAATTATTACATGGGGACAACAATTTCATAAATATATACCTAGACATGCACCCAAACTCAATAATCATGTCAACAACTAAAAAAAAGACCTCACCGATTTCCATACGCTAATGGTTATCAAGATGTCACCTATACCCTGGATATAAACACAAAGGAACACCCCATACAGGGTCAACAAAACATTGTTATTTCAATAATATCCCACCTCATGAATTCACCCTGGAAGTTACTCTCTTACTGGACATGATGGTAATGACAATACCACATTAACAACAGAATCACCCCTTTCACCTGGTCTGCCTGGTGTTCTTGCACTCTAAAAGAAAAACATGTCATCACATGACACCATCTACCTGCAATCATAATACATAAAAACAGCAAAACATAACTGCTAATTAACTAACTACACTAAGGCTGTCAATCCAAAAGACTGGGATTCCTAAACAGATGAAAACAGTCTCTATCTTTCACAACCATGTCTAACGGGCAAAAGTTCTTGCTGGTGGTCTTTCACAATCCCCTTTTGCACAAAGTCACGAGTTGACATATCGGTATGCAGAACATTTTGGCCCACACCAGTCACAATACACGGTCCACCTGTCACATTTCTGACACCTCTAACTGGTCGACCACACTGACACCAGGAGACTTCCATCGTCCCCTCCTCCTCCGCCTCTTCCTGCGAAAGAAATTTCTCTGGTTGCCACACATAACCATCCGGCTATCAGAAGTTGACACTGCACCCACCTGAACTGCTGGGGCTGATCCTTTAGAAGGATCAACCTGGGGCGGACTCTGTTGTCGCTTAAGGCCCATGCTGGTCTCGGTGGCTTACGCTTGCAAATACTTTCGCTACAATTGCACTCCAGAGGGGTTCTGAATAACACTAACCCCTCTCTTCGGACACCTGTTCTGGAGGTGGGTGCGGCTTCTACAAACATTGCACCTCTTGCGTTGTACCTTGGGCTGCAGCAACGAATCAGCTAAGGCTCTCATCCGACCTAGCTTAGCTCGAAGTTCCTCCACCACCACATCATCATGCTGGACCCCTTGACACTCGACCACTGGCATTAGGCCACCTCTCTGAACTGTAATCTTGACGTTCTACATATTGGTATGTACAGACTTCTGGAGCTAATGACACACCAGCCCATCGCATGGCCAAGTCTCTAACACAGAGGAAAGTCACTGCAGGATCTTGCGATATCCTCTCCTCTGCCATTCTCCTGCTGAGAACATTATGTAGTTTTGCAACAAACCAGTCTCTTAGGATCACTGGATCCCAAGCAACCATGCCCCTCTTTCTCTGTGCTTCCAGCACCAAACGAAAAGCTTTGTGGACCCGGTGAGAGAAATCCATGATGGATTCCCCAGCATCTTGTTTCACTTGGAAGAAAGCTGCAGCAAGTTCCACCATGCTGCGCTGCTCTCCATACACCTGCTGAATGGTCTGCAGCATCTCCTCAGGGTCATTACAAGCTGACCTAAGTTCAAGTTCCTGCCCACACACTGGGAGCAACACTTTCACAAATAATGTCCACTTTATCTTCATCGCACACCGCACCAGCCCTCCAGGCAGATCTCACCTTCCTCACATACTTCTCAACAGTTGGCCCACCTTTCTGGCCAAAACAAGGAACTTCTATCTTCACAGGTGCAACTATGTACCTGACTTCACCAGTGGGCCCTGTGACGTCAGGGGCACCAACTGGGAGGGGAACTACGGTCCCTAACGTTGAAGACAGAGCCATCCTTGCTCTGGATAGGATACAGTAAAAGTGTACTAGGAGGCAATTTATCTGAGCCCACTCACCATACAGGGGACTCCTCTCTTGTGCAGGAATGCCCGGGGGATCTCAGCAGCAAACCTGGGTTCTAATGTCACAACTCAAAGACAATAGACACCACAAACATAAACACTGCCCTATCACACAAAACAATCACTAGATACTAAAACAATCATAACATAACAATTGAAAGGCTGCCACTATATTTCGTCGAGGTCGCCATTTTGTAGTCGATGGTAAAAGACAAAGGGAGACAATCATAAAGACTGATGCTTCCTTCACTACGGTGCTAAGAGGTAAAGAGTAGTTCTGACTTCGTTACGGCCAAAGAAGAAAAATAGTGAAAAGAGAGAGAACCTCACACCGCCTCAACCGACAAAAAAAGAGGATAGTAATTAGATAAGAAGATATACGAGATCTCAGACAGGGGCCTCAACTCTGGACAATAACTGTCATACTTGAGACCCAGGCAATGGATTAAGGTGTTAGATTGTGGTAGAAATAGTGGTTGTAAAAACTAAAAGAGACTAAACAAACAAATTAAAGACAGTACAAAAATAGCTCTTTATTTATCAACAACTACAAATTTTGGTGACAATTTGTGTTCAAACACATTGAATAAAGCATTCAATAAGGGATGTTCAATTACAGATACAACAGACAACTGCATATATCAAACATCAACCAAGGGTGACCCCTAACCAATCAGGACACTTAAGACAACAGGGTACACCAAGTACCACAACACAGGTGTTCCAAACAATGGCTGGTTAGACTGACACAATAAAGAACTTTGACACAAGCCACACTGCACAGACAACAATAAGACACTACAAAAACATAGGTTACACAACATAAACCCCAAGACGCGACATAAACAAAAGTTGTGACACAATTTACTATCCCACCAAGAACCCAGGCCTGCTGACACTAACTAGTCAGCCGCTCCTGTAACAATGGAAAACACAATCTATGATTATCATGGTAAAGGCAACATATTAAACACATGAAGCAATGAGCACATGCAATATAACATTTGAATTAACCTACATATAACAAATGTCTTCCATCAAATTATCCACTTTGCTATTCCCTCTAGTTGTACTACTGCTATCATGAGACTACATCTCTAATTGTTAAATACAACAGTCAATGTTGCATCATCAGATCACCCACTTTATTGTCTTCTCCAGTTGTGCCACTGCTGTCATGAGATTACACTTGATATTGCTAGGATAGAACACCTCTAATGCAACAACCTCAGCCTGCTCCACCTCCCCATACAGCCCAGCATTCCCTTACAGAATGTCTTCAGTTACGGGAGGTCATTACCTACAGGTCTCTGGTCCAACACAACTTCTCATCCCCAACAGCACAGGCTGACAATACCCCCCATAAATGCCAATGTTACACAGCAACACTAATCAACTTGTCAAAATCAACACCGAACAAAACTCAGCTACACCGGTGTACAACGACTCTAACAGGACAACACCATTTGAACATGTACATAGAGGACATAAATACAGTCCAATGCACCAACAGCAATCAAGCAGACATAGGATATGCAATTCAACATGACATCACCAGGACACACACCTTTGTACACCAACTAGACAACATCAATATACCATGACACCAGCAACAATCAGGACACAGGCTATAACATAAGTCACCGCCAACAACTCAGGCATATAACATATATCGCCACATAAAACATCACAATCATTGAATGATTGCTCTCACCATAGCCATCACCACAATCACAATCCCAATCATCTTAGCTGATATCAGCTATATGATCAGCCTCAACATAGTCATCACCACAATCATAATCACAATCATCAAATGGTCACTCTTACCATAGCCATCACTACAATCATAATACCCAATGCGCCACCTTTCCCCCATCTTGTCATTTAAATACCTAAACTTATGAGGGATGCCATATGATATAGGACACACTGCTCCTGCAATGTCCATGTTTTGATAAAGGATATCAACAACAATATGACATCACACACATTACCGCATGATATTATAAATTAATAACCAACAGGTAAAACATGTTTAACTATGAAAAACAAAGGAAACAGGAATAACCATATTTGTAGAATGTGCAAATGCAACACTTGCACATGGGTGAATCACAACATTCACAGAAAGTTAAAGATAACATGTATTACACAGGAACTCAATTGAGGAACTCTCTGATACCCTTAAGACAGTTCATAAAATAAATACACCATAGTATCAAGTAAGAGTGCATCATCCATATGAGACAGGATCAAAGCATAACCATGTTCATGGGCAGAAACAGAATATCAGCACTAATATAACAACCAGTATACTATATATATTATGTCATAACCATGTTCATGGGCAGAAACAAAATATCAGCACTAGTATAACAACCAGTGTACTATATATATTATGTCCTTATTATTACACACTAATGCCAACTACACCCGTGTACTTTTATCTGTGAGTGGACAGCAAATGTGCAGTTATGCCCTCTATGTCCCATCATTCTTCCTACGATACACCAGTTATAAATTGTCTTCTCTTACGCTTCGTGTCGCATAGCAAGTGCATATATCTTTGCGAAAGGTGGTACGTAGCAATAAATCACACCCTTCCCCTGGTACAACAAGCACCCTGTTTTACTACACATAAAACTCCCAGTTTGATACACTAGCACAAACACTACTGCATTCTGGTAACAGATGTGACACCAGACTTCAATGCTAAATGAGAAACCCCTTTACCAATATCAGTTCCAGATGCACCTGCCTGTTCTCCCTCAGTAAAGCCACACTTCATTCGCAGTTACTGATTACACTAATGATTGCTGATACGCACCCCGCGTATTAAGATGCATTATTTCCTACGCCTAGTGGCTATCAATCTGCATGGCGTCCCTACAATTCAACACATTATTTCCTACACTTCTATTTATTACCTACATGTTATAACTGCTTAGCTTAACCATTAACCCATCATTGCCACATATAACATGTAAGTACTCTTCTCTGCTTTACACATGTTATAAATATTACACCTATATTATGGTTATTTTCCCCTACTCATAAGCATTCAATTTTATGCATGGCTCCAGTCTCTTCATCAACTATAATTTATGACCTCATACATCTCAATTTACACCTCATACATATATCTTGGTGAATCTCCCACTTTTTTGCTAGCTTGGGACATTTACAGAGGGACAGCACAAAATCAATCACTACCTATTTGGCCAGTAACACAATGTCCTAGGATAATCATGTAAAATACATTCTCAACAAAATAATCTTGTGCCATCATGGCTGGCATAACATGACTTCAATCTTTACCATATTTAACCACCACTAATGACCTATCTTCGTATTTCACATCACCATTGTCTGATTGCTGACATCTCTATGATTTACATGTTATTATTCCTAAAGCTTCAGGGACACTAATCATTCTGTAGAACAGCTCACTTTAGTAATACTCATCTACATTATCTTTGTATTTCTTTGTTCCTACAAGCTCACCTAACTAGCAATTCTTTTCACCCACGCCTGTTCCCCCATGTAAACACTTTCAAGTTGGTAAACTGGCGTGTGCTGCGATTTAACACATATTTATTAAATTAAACATTTTAAACTTACAGCTTTTTCTTCTGACATAGTTTGTTCACTGACGAACACATGTGAAACCACACATCTCTCGTCTCAAGGCGGGCTGGCCACAAAACTACACAGGGCCCCAGCGCCTGCCTTCACACACCGCCGGCTGCTACAAGGAAAAATGGACCCCGGTCCCTTTGTTTCAAGTGGCGTTTCCGGCGTGGCCAGGTTTTTAACTCGAGATAGACCAAACCAAAATTCGTTGGTCTGGCGCTATCACACTTATGAATGTCCTTTGCAGGCAGTCCTTTTGCCCACACAAAACGCACAATAGCAGCTGATCTTTGGTTGTACACTCCGTAAGTACAGTCGCTAGTTTGTTTATGCACTGTGCATGCGCATGAGACACCTATCGCCACCTAACAAACGGGAATGTAAAGTTCGATGTAGCTGTCACCTAACGACCTGTAGAAAACACCAACTACATTTACCTGCCATCCCACAGAACTGTGTGACTTACTTATTGACTCGCTCTCGTGTGTGTGTGTGTATATATATATATATATATATATATATATATATATATATATATATATATATATATATATATATATATATATATATATATATATATATATATGCCTACGTAAAATTAATGTTTATCTGACTCTCAGCAACTTCTAAAGTATTGATCAATGATAATGACCCTGCAATCCGATTTTTCATTTGATATTCTACAGTTGTTGCTTACGTAATTGTTTACACTTGTTTAAGGTGTCCACATTCAACAACCTGTATCTTCCTCTGCTTCTCTTGTCCAGTATTTTCCTACATATATTCCACTTATGTATTGAAGACACCCTGGACATGAGAATGCACAAGGAAGAGGGATTTGCAACTGACAGTTTTTAGTGATTTGATAGCGCCGTTCTGAGATGGACAGGATACATGATGGCAATGACGGATGCATTAATTACTCCAAGCAACTAGCTTTTGCATGTGGGCTGTATGACTATGTTGATCTCTCTCTGCCTCTCTCTTTCGCGATCTCTCTCTCTCTATCTCTCTCTCTCTCTTCTCTCTCCTTCTCTCCTTCTCCTCTCTCCTCTCTCTGTTAGACTGGGCTGCGTTCCCAAGTCTTAACCCTTTGAAAATAAAATAAAGCTTATTAATTCGTACAATCATTCTTTCTTTCGTTCACTCACCCACTCCTCTCTCTCCCTCTCTCTCTCTCTCTCTCTCTCTCTCTCTGTCTCTCTCTCTCTCTCTCTCTCTCGTGCGTCTAAATGTTGTGAGCTGTTCGCATGTCTATGTGCGTGTGTCTAATTGCGTTTTTCTGTGTTTGATTAACTATATTTCTCTACGTGTCATTAATTGTGTGTATTTATGTGCATGCTTATCCAGCATTTATTCCCGTCTTTTATCTCTTTGTGTGGTCACGTATGTGTGTCTACGCCTAACTAGACTATGTATGTGTCTGCGTATAGTACACTCTTCGTTATTTACTTGCTTGTTTGGGCAGGTTTGTACATTAAATTTTACTTGAAAAACAACGTGCGTTTTGCTTCTATTTTACAAAATTGTCTTTAGTTTCGTACGCACAGTAAAGATAGAATAAAATACTGAGTGAGAGTTATGAAAAGAAATGTTTTTGACAGAGAAAGCGTAGGGAGAGAGAATATTAGAAAGAGGAGGAGAGACGGAGGACGAAAAGATAGAGAGGGGAGAGGGGAGACGATGAGAGAGAGAGAGAGAGAGAGAGAGAGGAAGAGGAGAGGAAGAGAAAGAGTGGTGAGAATGAGAAAGAGAGAGGCATAAGGAGGAAGAAAGAGAGAGGCCGAGTGGAGAGAGGGATAAAGACAAAAAGATACAAAGAGAGAGAGAGAGAGAAAGAGAGAGAGAGTAAGGAAAGCGAGCAGGAGACAGGCAAGAAAAAGAAAGAAAAGGAGAGAGAATAATACGAAAGGGAAACAGATGGAGAGATGGAGAGTGAAGAAGAGAGAGGTAACTTGAAGGAGAAAGAGAGAGGGAGGGAAGGAGTGAGAAAAATCGCAAGCGAGATATGGGTGGAGACAGGGATGCAGTAAAAAAGTGCGCGCGCTCGCGCGCGAGAGAGAGAGAGAGAGAGAGAGAGAGAGAGAGAGAGAGAGAGAGAGAGAGAGAGAGAAGAAATAATGAGAGATGGGTGACTGAGGGAGCGGGAAAGGGAGAAAAAAAAAGAGACAGAACCAAGTAGAGAGAACCTGAGGGGAAGAGAGAACAGGAGAGAACGGACAAAGGAATGAATTATTTTGTTGTCAAAGAAATCGAGGGAGAGAGAGAAGAAAGCGAAAGATAGGAGGAGAGAGAGAGAGTGAGTGAAACACGGGGTTAATGAGTGAGGGTGAGGATAGGTGTGACGGGGGCAGAGAAATAACGTTAGAGAGAGAGAGAGAGAGAGAGAGAGAGAGAGAGAGAGAGAGAGAGAGAGAGGGGAGTTGGGGAATGAGTGAATGAATGATATAGTGAGGCGTAGGAAAAGAGGATTGAAGAATGTGTCCCATGCACGGAAGTAATCTTAGAATGTATCAACAACAAACGGGAACACTAATTCAAAATGGGTATCTATAAATGTGGATACCAAAGGCACACAAAGAACTGAATCAACCACACAAAAAGAGAGCCAACAGGTGAAATCTGCTCAGTATCATGGCCGCATTGCCTTATCTCGACATCTGAATGTGATCAGGTCTAACCAAAATTTCTTCCCGTTCATCTGGAGTACATTGCAGAAAAGGGTAGGCCGAAGCAATGTTTGAAGGGTAAACAAACAGAAATAACACGCAACCAAAAGTTGAAGAAAGAGCAAGATTTGCCCTAAATGTCAATCTGGAATGAGTCATCGTCGTGCAGTCAGACCGGTTCACTTTACATGAGGTTTTCCCCACTTCAACAGATGGCAGATGTATACAGCCTTGAGCATTCGCTTGCCAATGAGATCGTATACAGTTTCTGCGGTCATACCTAGAGTAGGTGGTGGGCGTTTGCAACCTTGAATGATATCATCATCAAGGAGGAAAATCCGCTGCAGGACGTCGTTCGCATCACAACCTGCTGGAAATATTCGCCAGCCTTTCAGCGGTCCACGTTAACGAAGTTGATAGGGAACTGCGCTTATAGTGTGGTGAATATGATCAGAGTTTTCGACGTCCAGAGCTTGTCGCCTGCTAAGTGTAGCAAAGATAACCATCTATTCCTTCGTGCATTCGAACCTGCATCATGTGATGGTCCCATCACGTCACAGACCTTTTTTCTTTTTTTAATGTTTTCTTTTATATTTTCTTTACTTTTCTTGCCCAATGCATTGTCATACCTAGTATGTATTTAACGTCTCTCTTCTGTGATCGGCTCTGTGGCGTATGAGTTACAGATGCAATTCGTAATCCCGCATACCGCGTTCGAATTACAGCTGCGGGCAATTTGACAGCAGATCTTTTTGTGTTGGTTTTCATACAATGGCATGTGTGCTGGTCATTCAGAAAGCAATGACAATATACTAAACGTAAACTTGCCAAGAAATCGCAAGCACCCATAAAATGCCGAGGATTGACTATGACGTCCTGTAAAGCACATGCAACTTACTTCTGTGGTTCGCAGTGGTATATCTCCAGCAGTCTCTGGATTTAGCCTTCGATGCACCAGGCCATAGTCTGCCCATAGCTTTGTGTTGTCTGTTGATGCATGCATTAGACACCCTTCAGTTCTTGTGACGCCACCTTCAGATATACATATCTTCAGATATAGGCTGTTAATATACTTTCAGGTTGTTTGATGTAGCCAGTCTATCTTTGCTGTCTTAATCATCTCATCTAATAATGTTCCACTTATACCTTGTGGTGTCGAGGTGAAGCATAAACAGCGGGAGAGTGCCCGTGAATGAGCTTCATATTTCGAGATTCCCATGGATTCCCATTATTCCCCCCATCCATCGTTTATATGGTCGGCCTATTCTTCTGGTTCCATTTGGTCTGTACATCATTGCGTGTTGTGGTATACTGTCAGGTGGTAACCTAGTTACATGGCCGAGCCATTTAACTTGTTGTTTTCTAATGAAATCCAGCGCTGCTATCAACCCCACTTTAATCCTGATTCCATTTCTGATTTTCTCTCTTGATACATTGAGTATTCTTCTCAAGAATCTCATTTACGCTGTTGTAAGTTTTCTTCTCTCTTTTTCTGTCATTGTCCAGGTTTGTACAAAGAGATGGTAGGAAGATTGTGTTATAGAGTGATATTTTAGTATCTACGGATACGTGTTTGTTCTGTATAATTGGTGCCATTTGTCCAATGAGTTAGTTTGCCTTATTTATTCGATCTCGTCTTTTCTGTCTTATGTATTATTTCAGCAAACACCGTTTCATGTTGAGTTGTTCTAGCTGTCATTACTTGCCTTCACCAACATTCAAGAGTTGCGTCCTTGTCTTCTGAAGGTCCACACTTTCATTTCATCATCCATCCGTTTCCACGGCAGTGTTGAAAATACACAACACTTGTGCATGGCACTCAGAGAAAGGTCTACTAAGATCACAGTCAGTCCCCAGGCATGACGAGGTCGTCCCGTGCAGACACTCGCAGCACTGTAACGAGCAGCAGAACACACTTGTCATTGACAGCGTGATGTAGAGGGTTAGGTGTACGCCTATGGGCCAGAAGTTAATGGGTTTGCTCCCATCAAAGGGTATTTTGGTTTTTTAGAACGATTTGTCTATTACGCTAACATGGTCGCCCAGATCTCCTGGAAAGTGACGTTGGATTTCTGGCCACCTCAGACAAGGGAGAATGACAAGAGGTCATGTTTGCTCGTGACTCTGGTTTTAAAAAAAAATCATTTAGAAGAAAACCCTAACTACTGTCATCTGTCATTTACTGCCAAAATAGTATCTTGCGGTGTATGGCAGAGGGGTCTTTGAGCCTGAGGAATAAAGGCCGCCTGGCTAGTGCAGTCGCCGCGAACTGTGCAGGTTAGGATTTTCTTTTTGCCCCCGACAGAAAAAAAATCCCACACCTTACCGAGGGATCGAACCCGGGTCTCCCGAAGGAGAGTCCGATGTTCTAGCTACTCGGCCAGTCGCTCCTCAACCCTACCTATAATTTAGAGTAATATATATATATATATATATATATATATATATATATATATATATATATATATATATATATATATATATATATATATATATATATATATTGCTGTTTGCGATCTTTTAGCAAGTTTATGTTCTGTAGTTTGCTTTCCGAACGAGCAGCGCTCATACCATTTTAATGACAATCAACGCAAGGCGGTCTACTGCCAAATCGTCCGAAACTGTGTTTCTAACGTAGTATGCGGAATTTAGCACGGCGTCCGTAACTCCTTCGCCACAGAGATGGAACTAAATCATTCACAGTATATAAAAATCGGACACATTAATCTCCACGTTAGAGAAGATTATAACGAGGTGTGAAGCGCGCCACTCGAAAGAGAAAGAAAGAAGAGGACAGAACTGCAAAAGCTTGATTAAGAAGCTACAGCATCAGCCGAAAGGTTAATGACCTTGAAGGCGATAATAATTATAGCAATATTCGAAATGTTCTTCATGTCAAACTGAACAAATTAAATCAACTCACTGAAAACTTGTACGTTTCACAATTGGCAGTTAGCTTCTGAAACGCCGGGGTATAACTCAAACAAGCAAAATGTGCAACGTTTGTGTAAACAGTAAATGCTGAAATATAATATGTGTCAGAATGACAGGTAGCTGTGGAATATTTGAAATATAATCCTCTGTGTTTTAGAACATGATAAGCATTTCAATCAAAACTAATGTGACGTGATGATGTATAACATAAACATTAAAAAAATTTCATATTTGTGTTTACCTAGCTTTTGTGTAAAACTTCCCGCATGTTATGTGTTTGTTAATTTATGCTCAGGAGAGATTACTTCTTCGTCTTTCTCCTCCTCTTCTTCTCCTCCACATCTTCCTCTCCCTCCTCATCCTCTTTTTCTTCCCCTTCTTCTTCTTTATTGTGTGCATGAACAGATCGAAATGTGTTACAGATTATCGAGTGTGTCTCTTGTGACGACGGAAACAGATTAGGTAGGTATCCGAGGCTACAGATGAAATGCATAAAATATGTGAAATATATGAAATACATGAAATATATTAAATACAGACTAGAACTCACATTAGATGTTACTTCTTAACTTAACACTGAAAGGAGAAACGAGAATGGATAAAGAGGAAGCGGAGGAGGAGATAGAAGAGAAGAGCAAAGAGATGTTCGTTTTGATGGTGGCGGTTGTGATAGAGGTGGTGGCCTTGCCGTTGGTATGGGAGAGAAAATGTGCGGAAGAGCAGGAAAAAAAGGAAAGGGGGAGGGGCCCTTGTGCTCTAGTTTTAAAAAGTGGCGCCAAGTTTACTTGTGTTAAGAGTCCTCGTGAGGTTTTACCTTGAGGTTCGGAACGATTAAGTCGCATGCTCGCTCCTTGTAACATACGATCCCTTGTCTAGACTCTTGTTAGTTTTTGGTGGTGCTGGTGGGGTTGTATAACAATAATAAGCAGAATAAGAAGAATATGAGGAGGAGGAGGAGGAGGATGATGAGGAAGGAGGAGGTAGAGGAGGAGGAAGGGGTAGTTTTGGCGATTTTTGTGGTGGTGATGGTGGAGGAGGAGGAGAAGGAGGAGGAGGAGGAGGAGGAGGAGGAGGAGAAGAAGAAGAAGGCGGTGATAGCTGAGAAAGAGAATCGGGTGGAAATGAAGGAAGAAACAATTTTTGACGAATGAAGAAGAAATAGAGAAGTGCGTGTCTGTGTATGTGTGTGTGGGGGGGGGGGGGGGCTAACTGTGATGAGGAGGAGAAGAGGAAGCAGAAACAGCAATAAGGTAATATAATATTATTGATGGAAATATAGTCTCCTTTTGCAATTACCACACACATATTGTTTACCCATCTAAACTAAGGGACCTGCGGCAGCGATGTGGCTATGCTCTTGCCTTCAGGCAATGTTGGTTGTGGGTTCGAATCCGTATGGATGAGGAAGTTATTATATTGACCTGGGCTTCTAGGTGGATTAATCCCAAATTGAGTACCAACAAATGTCTGGGGAAGTGAAGACGGCCGGCGTGTGTATGTGTGTTTATGTGTGTGTGTGTGTGTGTGTTTATGTGTGTGTATGTGTGTTTGTGTGTGTGTCTGCCTGCGTGTGTGTGTGTGTGTTTCTATGTGTGTGCCTGCATGTGTGTGTATGTGTGTTTATGTGTGTGTGTGTGTGTATGTGTGTTTATGTGTGTGTGTGCCTGCGTGTGTGTGTATGTGTATATGTGTGCCTGTGTGTGTATGTGTATGTGTATGTGCGTGTGTGTGTGTGTGTGTGCCTGCGTGTGTGTGTGTATGTGTGTGCCTGCGTGTGTGTGTATGTGTGTGTGTTTGTGTGCGTGTGTTCGCGTGTGTTTCTGTTTCAGTATAATAATTAATTAATTAATTAATTACAACCCCCCAAAAAAGGAAACGTTGGAGATCATGTAAATACAAAGCTGACATACGAAAATACACGAAACACTATTCTTTCAAATAACTTCTTTCGGATCTTTACAAATATTGTTGGTGTTGTAAGGTGGGGGAGAGTGAAAGAGGGCATGTGGGGAGTCGCGAATGTCAGCGTAGTCTTCTATCTGTTGGGCAGGAGGTAGTTTGAGATGGACACTTTAAAATAAGGCTACTATAATTTATTTTTTTTTTTTTTTGCGAATCTTGATCAAAAGGCCCAGAACAGATGTCGATCTGTATGTAATAAATAAAGAACCAGTATACAGTATAGTCTAGAACACGATCTTACTAATGCTACCGACTCTATGCTACCAATGCCAAACCTGCACAATGACAGAAAAAGATAAAAGAAAAATCACAACAGAAATCAGATTCCTGAGAAGAATACTCAATGAATCAAGAAGAGAGAAAATCAGAAATGAAGAAATCAGGACTAAAGTGGGGGTTATAGCAGCGCTAGATTTTATCAGAAGGCAGCAAGTCAAATGGTTTGGCTATGTAACTAGATTACCAACTAACAGTATACCACAACAAGCAATGATGTACAGACCAAATAGAAGCAGAAGAAGAGGCTGGCTTCGTAAACGATGGACATAGAGAAAAGCAGAGTCCATGGGAATGTAGATACATGAAGCCAATAATCGGGCACTGTCTCGCGGTTTATGCTTCACCCCTACACTGCAAGGCACAAGAGGAATAAGATGTGATGAGAGATGAGACTGGTGTATGGGGAGAATCGGTGGCGTAATGGTTAGACATTCGCCTGTTGAGAATGTGGTCATGGGTTCGATCCGCAGTTGGGCTATTTCGATTTTTTTAAATTTTAAATGAACCTGGACTACCAGGTCGACCCAGCCTAAAAATAGTACCAGGAAATATCTTTATAAGTAAAGGCGACGGGTGGATACCGAGCACATCACTCACCGAGTACTGCCTGGTCTATAACAATATGGGTCTAGCACGTGAAGCGCCTTATGGCGTGCTAAAGGGTCCCTGACTTACTACTTGACCTAGACAGCTGTACACCACTGGCAGTTTCGAAGCAGGGGCTCTTCTAACAGTCATCTGGAGATGACGTGGAAGGGAGCTGTACCCTTCATCCCGAAATAAACATCTGTGATCTGGAGTATATGACACCTTTCCAGCTTAATAGCTATGCTATTTATCAGGTTGCCATTCTCTTTATTTGTTGGGGCTACGAATAATAAAGGATCCCCCGAATGAATATGGCTTGTGAACTCACTTATCCGTTCGAGGATCCTGGGTTCAAATGTCCGAGATGAGCATAGAACTGATCGCAAGCGAGGACGTGAACCTAACTAGAAAGCATTAGAGACAATCAACATCCCCACTCTACGATTTCTGCTGGTAGAGACCCAGCACTTCTGGCATGTCTTGAACGCAGTCGCATCGATTCTGCGTGATCAGATATATCTGAAAATACACTTAAAGATACTCTTAAATATACACTTGAAGATACACTTAAAGATACACATGAAGATACACGTGAAGATACACCCGACGATACATTTAAAAATACACCTGAAGATACACTTAAAGATACACCTGAAGATACATTTAAAGATACACTTGAAGATACACTTACAGATACACTTGAAGATACACTAACAACATATTTAAGGCGGATTGAGTCTGAATGTAAGTGTAGTTCCAGCGATGAGGGACTTATGAGAGGACTGATCCCACGTTTCTATCACCAGTAAGTTGCTGTCACTATTAGCATCTACACCTTGCAACATTTGCTGGGGGAGATGGAGGGTCTGTTGTTTTGTTCGGAGTTCTATGATATCGATTCTTAGAAACCAGGAAACAAGAAACCCAGGCTAACAGAACAATTACCAGAATATATTCTTGGATATAAGGTGGTCGTTAGTTAGTTGCGTATCATTTACAGGACGTCGAGTCAACCCCAACATTTTTTTGGTGATTTCTTGGCAAGTTTACGTTCAGTAGTTTTTCATTGCTTTTAGAAAGGCGGTTATTAGGTCAATACGAACAGGCTTAGCTCCAGCTCTGCAATATGTCACTGTGACATAGAAATGCTGTCACGCAACGCTGGGCAGGCAAAAGAAATTGTGATTCTAGTAATGGCCACATATAATCTTGTGTTGGCAGTAGAAATTATTATTATAGAAATTACGTTATTTAAACCCTGGACGTACAGAAAATACTGTGATTCTAGAAACTGTGTCATTTATGTCTGGACACAGAATAAACGGTAAATCTCGAAACGAGGTTATTTTTACCAACACAGGCAGAAATAACAGTTACGCTAGAAACGGTGACATTTAACCCTGGACGGACAGAGGTATCAGTGACCCTATGTTAATATTAGTTGCATGCCTTTACTTAACCCCAGAAATTAGAGTTTGTGATTTACTGAGCAATACTAGTTTAATAATTTCCATTGCTTTCTGAAAGGTCGTCGTCTCATACCATCAAAATCAACACAAAGCGTCAGTTTCCGAATCGTCCGACTCTGTATGCCGGAGAATTATGAAGCTATACATGGTGTTACTTACCCCTGGACAGGCGAAGAAACGGCTACTCTAAATGTGGTTTCGTTTAACCGTGGACAGGCAGAAGAAACGACTACTCTAAATATGGTTTCGTTTAACCGTGGACAGGCGAAGAAACGGCTACTCTAAATGTGGTTTCGTTTAACCGTGGACAGGCGGAAGAAACGGCTACTCTAAATGTGGTTTCGTTTAACCGTGGACAGGCGGAAGAAACGGCTACTCTAAATGTGGTTTCGTTTAACCGTGGACAGGCGGAAGAAACGGCTACTCTAAATGTGGTTTCCTTTAACCGTGGACAGGCGGAAGAAACGGCTACTCTAAATGTGGTTTCCTTTAACCCTGGACAGGCGGAAGAAACGGCTACTCTAAATGTGGTTTCCTTTAACCCTGGACAGGCAGAAGAAACGGCTACTCTAAATGTGGTTTCCTTTAACCGTGGACAGGCGAAGAAACGGCTACTCTAAATGTGGTTTCCTTTAACCCTGGACAGGCGGAAGAAACGGCTACTCTAAATGTGGTTTCCTTTAACCCTGGACAGGCGGAAGAAACGGCTACTCTAAATGTGGTTTCCTTAACCGGGACAGGCAGAAGAACGGCTACTCTAAATGTGGTTTCCTTTAACCGTGGACAGGCGAAGAAACGGCTACTCTAAATGTGGTTTCGTTTAACCGTGGACAGGCAGAAGAAACGGCTACTCTAAATGTGGTTTCCTTTAACCGTGGACAGGCGAAGAAACGGCTACTCTAAATGTGGTTTCGTTTAACCGTGGACAGGCAGAAGAAACGGCTACTCTAAATGTGGTTTCCTTTAACCCTGGACAGGCGGAAGAAACGGCTACTCTAAATGTGGTTTCGTTTACCGTGGACAGGCGGAAGAAACGGCTACTCTAAATGTGGTTTCCTTTAACCGTGGACAGGCAGAAGAAACGGCTACTCTAAATGTGGTTTCCTTTAACCGTGGACAGGCAGAAGAAACGGCTACTCTAAATGTGGTTTCCTTTAACCGTGGACAAGGCAGAAGAAACGGCTACTCTAAATGTTGGTTTCCTTTAACCGTGGACAGGCAGAAGAAACGGCTTACTCTAAATGTGGTTTCCTTTAACCGTGGACAGGCAGAAGAAACGGCTACTCTAAATGTGGTTTCCTTTAACCGTGGACAGGCAGAAGAAAACGGCTACTCTAAATGTGGTTTCCTTTAACCGTGGACAGGCAGAAGAAAACGGCTACTCTAAATGTGGTTTCCTTTAACCGATGGACAGGCAGAAGAAACGGCTACTCTAAATGTGGTTTCCTTTAACCGTGGACAGGCAGAAGAAACGGCTACTCTAAATGTGGTTTCCTTTAACCGTGGACAGGCGAGGAAACGGCTACTCTAAATGTGGTTTCGTTTAACCGTGGACAGGCAGAAGAAACGGCTACTCTAAATGTGGTTTCCTTTAACCGTGGACAGGCAGAAGAAACGGCTACTCTAAATGTGGTTTCCTTTAACCGTGGACAGGCAGAAGAAACGGCTACTCTAAATGTGGTTTCGTTTAACCGTGGACAGGCGGAAGAAACGGCTACTCTAAATGTGGTTTCCTTTAACCGTGGACAGGCAGAATAAACGACTACTCTAAATATGGTTTTGTTTAACCGTTTATATCACTTCCATTCACCAACATGGCGGTTAGGTATTGAACCGTTAAGGCCTTGTAGCGAGTTTATGCTTGTAGCTACGGTTTGCAATCGCATTTTCCTCATGTTGGACCGGTAATATATGGTTCCATCGCCCTGCTACTGAGTGAGTGCGTGGGAGACACTGTGAGCTGTGAAATTCGCTTGGAATGTTTTTACATCTGTCCTGTACAGTGACCTGCATGTTGGGAACAATGGCTACCAGCTGTTGCTGGATTGACTGATTTGTCTTTTCGGTTCACGAGTGCATTTTTCAGGACGACTCCTGGGAGTCGACGCTGAAGCTACAGAGATCTTGCTTTATGCGACACTTTCGACGGGTCGCCCTGTGGTTAAAGACCGAGCCATAGTGAGAAAACTCGGGTCAATGAGGTCTTTCTGGTGACTGCCGAGTCCATCGACGATGAACTGTGGTTTTCGTGGATGAATTTTGTGTTGGCATTCTGGCGGCCGGCATTATGCACAGTGTACCTGTGCGGGCTGTTGGATTGCCGAGACTGCTGTCTATTCCACTTTTCACATTTGACAGTGGGGAGCATTTTGTGTGAAATTCACTGGCACAGGAATGGAGCATAATGGGGACGACCCGTTGCCATGAGTTGGAACCTCTAGTAACTAAGTACCTAACTTAACCGTTTATATTGTGTCATTAAACCCTGGACACGCAGAAGAAACGGCTACTCTAGAAATCGTGTCATTACACCCTGGACAGGCAGAGGAAACCACACTGCCCTCGCTACCACACTGCACTTTCTACCAAACTGTCCTCTCTACCACACTGTCCTCGCTACCACACTGACCTCGCTACCACACTGCCCTCGCTATCCACACTGTCACTTGCTACCAATACCTGTCCTCGCTACCACACTGTCCTCGCTACCACACTGTCATCGCTACCACTACTGTCCTCGCTACAATACTGTCCTCGCTACCACACTGTCCTCGCTACAATACTGTCCTCGCTACAATACTGTCCTCGCTACAATACTGTCCTCGCTACCACACTGTCCTCGCTACAATACTGTCCTCGCTACCACACTGTCCTCGCTACAATACTGTCCTCGCTACCACACTGACCTTGCTACCACACTGTCCTCGCTACCACACTGTCCTCGCTACCACACTGTCCTCGCTACAATACTGTCCTCGCTACCACACTGTCCTCGCTACAATACTGTCCTCGCAATAATACTGTCCTCGCTACAATACTGTCCTCGCTACCACACTGACCTCGCTACAATACTGTCCTCGCTACCACACTGACCTTGCTACCACACTGTCCTCGCTACCACACTGTCCTCGCTACCACACTGTCCTCGCTACCACACTGTCCTCGCTACCACACTGTCCTCGCTACCACACTGTCCTCGCTACCACACTGTCCTCTCCACTACAAACAGGTGGACGAGTGGCAGGAAAGTTTTACTTTAAATAGAACAAAGTTGTCAATATGCAACCCAAATGATCCACATTATCATTTAGCGTTATGAAACAAAAAGATATTAAGTAAAGTTGTAGGTTTGTTTACGTCAGTCCTTCAAGATGCAGATAAGAACGTGAAAATACAAACTGATTAGTAAAACTAGACGCAGATATTTAACTCTGCAACACTAGAAACAAATAATAGAACAGGAGAAGCAAATACTGCATTGTATCAAATGAAGAACATTTTGTGCAATAAGTCCTTGCCCTTGCACGATAGAAAAAAAAAAAGAGTTCTTGCGTGTTACCTAGAACCAATGTTAACACACGGCTGAGTCCTGGACAATTAGGAAACAAGCGAAAATATCCCTGGATGCCTTGGTTATGTGGTTTTATAGAAGAATGTGAAAATTAATTGGACAGTAAAAATTAGCAATCTGGATTTTTTTAGGGAAGCTAAGTCACAAAGATAACTTACCACAAACACCAAAGAGAAGCAGTCATCATTTTGGCCACATTATGAGAATACAAAATCTAGAAAATGTTGTGACAACCGGAAAGATTTGTGGATGTCATGGCACGGAAGGAAGTCAACACAGGAATTGATCCATGCCTTCGAAGATCGCAATTTATGGAAGGGCATAATCGCCCATGCCAACCGATTAGACACTGATGATGATGATGATGATGATGATGATGATGATGATGATGATGATGATGGTGATGATGATGATGATGATCATGATGATGATGATGATGATGATGATGATGTTCAACCTGAATTATTTCTGTCGGACTTAGCAAGCAACCTTCCCAGAATAATCAGATTAGCCCTCACGAAAAGCTACCATTTTTCCACTCGTACTGAAAAGAAGCGGATTCGAATATCCGCCCCAGCTTTCATGTTGAACAACACAAGACAGGCGTAAATTATAATCATATGGCTCGTCCCTTTTACGAACATGGCTAGCAGATGATGATGATAATAATCATGCTCATGATGATGATGATGATGATGATGATGATGATGATGATGATGATGATGATGATGATGATGATGATGAGTTACATAGTAGAAAGTAGCTATATGTAATACATGTATGCAACACATATATTAATTTTGAAATTGAATTTATTTAGCAACCTTCAAGTTCAGATTACCACTCAGAAAAAGGTTACCTTTTTTTACAAGTACTAAATAGGTGCGAATTCGAATTTTCACTTCAGCTTTGATGTCTAACAAAAGGAGACAGGTAAATATTACCATATGGCTCGTGCCTATCAGGTGCAAGACAAACACAGTTAGAGACACGTGAGACTTCCGGTGAGCCAAGGCTGGTTCAGGGACTACAAAATTAAACCCGTCTAGAATTCGTTTCCAGAAGAACTATATACATAATTAACAACAAACACAATCGGATACGTGGCTAATAAGAACAATACTGAACAGGGGTAATTAAACTAGAACTGTATATAGTGGATGCTCGAGGAAATATAACCCTTGTTCGTGGCGTGAATTGCGGAAAGCAAAACTTGCATGCTCGGCTGGACGAAGAACTAAGCTACAGTTTCAAGTAGCGTATGTATGATCATTTACATGGGCAACCTTAAAAATATGATCGGTTTATTCGTATAGGTGACTTTCATTGTGCGATCGTCAAACTTCGTAAGCGCGCTGGCCTCCTCAAACAGATCACAGGAGTCTCTCACCACAGTGCCCAAACTATGAGACACCGAAGAAGAATGATTAGAATAAACACATGCTGTAAATAAAAAATGTGTGTGTTGGTTTTCTAATTTTGAAATTCAGCCCATGCAGTGGCCAATTCAGCCTAATATTTTCGATTGTTAAGGTGCTTAATGTGCACAATTGTCCTCCTGGTTTTTCATGTTTATTCTAGAATAGACGTCCCAGCCATTACCCGAAGGTCAGAGGGAGAAAACCATAATTTCATTCCCTCTGATGTAAAATTTCAACTTGATTTGCATCTGGCCTTCTCAACTTAGAGGCAGCCGTCGTACCATGAAATCAGTTCAAATGAACAGAAGCCACGCAAGAAACCACAGAGAAGCCGTAAGATATAAACCCAAAACTGACCAAGCCGGAACCGCAAGCTAAAACCAGTAGCCCAACCACGACGCCCAAGAAATTCGAGGGGAAAAAAATACCCCGACAGACCTCTGAAGATATCCTAGCTGAGTACTGTGACGATGGCTCAGACTACACTCCGTCGTCCCCACTACTTACTTTGGAGTACCTCGTCAGCAGGTGTGCATTTGAGGAAGGAAAGAGGAACTCAAAAAACTAGAAAATGAAAAAAAGGCGCAATAGAATCCGATAGGCGCAGGGCAGAGGAAGAGACAATACACAAAATAGGAGCCAAAAAGACTAAATAAAAAGTCCTTATACAAACTTACCCAGCCAAGCGAAACGCACAAGTAGCCAAAACTGACAATAGAAACCGCCAGAGGAAACAGACTAAAAGGAAAACGTGCCGGCGGACCAATCTTCCAGCTGACGTCACAGGCACAAACTCTGCAAACCGATAAGCCAGCTAACACTGGCGCAGAAGACCATAACAAACTCATTCCGCACCATGAACCACCTTAATTATAACCGAGCCACAGAGGCTTGTTGACATTTAGTGGAAATTTTTTTTTCTTCCGCAAAATGGACTCGAGCATGAACAATGAAGGACCCAGAAACAAACAAACAACAATTAAACAAGGAAATGCCTTGCTTAAAGGAAATAGGCTGCAAATGCACTAACGTAACACTATGCCAGTGCAAACCACATTGATATTACAACCGAACAGAAGAAAGCAATCAAAGAAAAACAGACACGTATGGTAAATATATACAGAGACAGCAGCAGAATATACGATGGCAAATCTAAAAATGGAAGAAATGGAACAGGCAATGAATACCCTAAAAAGAAGAAATCACAAGGAAAGGATGGAATCACAAATGAAATGCTAATAGGATTAGGCACTAACGCAAAAAAGAAACTACTAGCAGTCCTAAATTACAGCTGGAAGAGAGGAATAGTCCCATAGGCATTAAAGGAAGCTATACTAATACCAGTCCCAAAGAAAGGAAAAGACCTGGAAATACCAAATGGCTATCGACCTGTCAGTCTACTTAGATGTGTAGGAAAATTAATGGAACACATTATCAATGGCAGGCTAACATGGCATCTGGAAGAAAACCAACTCTTAACACCACACCAAGCAGGGTTCAGAAAGTACAGATCCACTGAAGATAAAATAACCTTTATAGCTCAGGAAATAGAGGATGCCTTCCAAGAGAAAAAGCACACACTAGCTGTCTAGATAGATTTAGAAAAAAGTATTTGATAAAGTGTGGAAGGAAGGACTGAAAGTAAAACTGCAAAAAAAAATGCATGTTTGTGAGCAAATGTACAGATGGATCAGCCACTACCTTGAGAACAGAGCTGCCAGGACAAAATTACAAGGACAAACCAGCAAACAGATGCTGTTGGAGCAGGGTGTCTCACCAACATTATTCCTAGCATATATAAATGGCATCATGGAAAATGTTCCAGCCAGAGTACACACATCCTCGTTTTGCAGATGACCTAGCCATATGGACATCTGGAGAATATATTAGTACAGCTAACAGCAGAATACAGCAAGCCTTATTAGCGCTAGAGGACTGGTCAAAATCATGGCTAGTGGTGAAAATAAGTGAGGAGAATACAAAATGCACAGTGTTCTCCCTCTCAAATGAGCACCCTAAGCTGGTATTGAATGGAAAAATATTGCCCCATGAAGAAAATCCAAGCTATCTAGGAGTCACCTTTGATCGTCGCCTGATATGGAAGACACAGGTTGAGAAAAATCTAACAAGAGCAAGACAAAGAATGGCAATCATGAAAAAGTTTGCTGGTACAACGTGAATAGCAGATGAGAAAGTTCTCAAGAAGTTATACACTGGGCGGGTGAGGCCAGTACTGGAATATGGCATCGCAGCTTGGGTAACAGCAGCTAAGTCAAACTTTACCAAATAAGCAGAGTCCAGAATAAAGGAATGCGGATCATAATTGGAAGCCTGAAGACAACGCCTATTAATGAACTAGAAAAGATCACTTGTTTACAAACTAATGCAGGACAGAAGAGATAGCAGAGCCCAGCAACAAGCAGAAAAATTTAGAAGATTGACAGACCACCCAATGTATAAAACGTTTAATGGATTTGGAAAAGGAAGACTGAAGTGTAGCAACTTTGTAGAAACTGCAAAACGAAAGATTAGGGCAGATCCTATACTTAACATATCAACAGTCAAACCCATTTACAATGCACACAAATTCCCAGCTTGGAGACGGCAGCAACTGCCTGAGATGATAGAAAACATTCCTGGTATTGAGAAAAAGAACACTCAGGAATGAAACCGAAAGAAGAAAAATAGCCCTAAACTACATAAAATAACATTACCCAAGTAGCAATTGGACCCATGCTTACACAAATGGATCAGCTAAATATTCAATAGAAAATTGAGGATGAGGAATACTCCTCAATTTAAAAAATGGAGTTGGGAAAAAACACAGTCAGTGGCAACATGGAAAATTTTCAAGTAACTTCAAAGCAGAGGTTGAGGCGTTGAAAATTGCAACAGAAATGCTCTTGATGGTGGGAAATAAAAAGAAGCAAATAGCTATCTTCACAGACGCAAAGTCAGCTGTCTCAATACTGAAGAGCAAAAACAGCACACAACTAGCAGACCTAAGAGCAGCACTCCATGGACAATGTCAGAAATCCCAAAAAGTTGTAATACAGTGGATCCCATCACATTGCAGTATAGCCTGGACATGAAGAGACTGGCAGACTAGCAAAAGAGGGCTGACGACGACCTCAACTTGACATAGACATACCTATCATGAGGCAAAGAGGTGTATAAAAAGCACTTATAGAACGAAATGGGAATCAAAGCATCCAGGCCATCAGAAGGATGATGCATATTACAAACTCGACCGAAGTGTACACGTTGCAATCTTCAGACTCCGCATAGGGCATTTTTTTATTTTTGCATATCCTTTACAGGACATCGCTGTCAACACCAGCATCTTTCAGCTGTATGTTGATCTCTTGGCAAGATTACGCTCAGTAGTTTGCCATTGCTTTCTGAGCGGTCGGCTCACATACCCCGTAAGTTACCGATGCGATTCGAACCACTGCTGATTCTCACCGTCATCACGTCATCGACGAGAGTATACGAGATTAGGGAGAAATGTCATAACTTCTAAGCCACGAAGCCGGCATATGGCATAACAGCCGAAATACCACTTGTTCAAGAAGTCTCGTCTCTTGTTGTTTCGTTTTGTGACAGCTCAATGTTTGACTACACCAGCGATTTATTAGTTCTGTTGTTAAAACAAGGTTTGCAATTTTCATCATCAATGATGTTTGTTGGATGTTTGAAGTTTCTAAACAACCACCTCCTTTTGCACACGATTGCCTTCGTAAGTGCTTCTGCTTCCTTCAAGAGATCCTGCAACGAAAATATAAATACATTGCACGAAATCTTAATATGAATACCTTGCATCAAATCTTAATGTGAATTCATTGCACGAAATCCTAACACCGACGGAGACCCAAAAGTGTGTATACCAGAATCTGCACGTGCTATACATATTCTGGTTGTTTTTTTTTTTGTGTATATGTAGCGAAGACTTGGCCATATCTAGCAGCCTATCGTTTAGACTTGCATCTGGTAGTAATTTTCACCACGCGCAATGTGTGCAGTTTTCACTTCTTCGAGAAGATTCAGTATCCGAAACCTTTCACGAAGCTGGGGTAGGGGTAAAAGAAAAATCCCGCTTTTATTTTTTTTTTAAATTAAAACTCGGCAAGAGTTCGAGTTAGAGGTGGAAGCTACAGGTCAAGGCCACATCCTCAAGCCATCCCAAGTCACAGCAACATTTCGCTCCTAGAAACAGTCCCAGGTCACACATGGTCACAACCCCAGGTCGAACCTTCGTATCGCATCACCAGGCCAATTTGTATCACATCAACAGGCCAATTTGTATCACATCATCAGGCCAATTTGTATCACATCACCAGGCCAATTTGTATCACATCACCAGGCCAATTCGTATCACATTACCAGGCCAATTCGTATCACATAACCAGACCACTTCGTATCATATCACGAGATCATTTCGTATCACATAACCAGGTCATTCGCTTCACGTAACCAGGCCAATTCGTATCACATAATCAGACCACTTCGTATCACATCACCAGGCCACTTTGTATTATATCACCAGAGTACTTCGTGTCACTTCACCAGATCGTTTCGAGTCACATAACCAGGCCACTTCGTATCACATCACCAGGTCATTTTGTACATCATCTGGCCACATTGTATCACATCACGAGACCATTTCGTATCACTTCACCAGGCCACTTTGTATTATATCACCAAAGCACTTCGTGTCACAAAATCAGATCATTTAGAGTCACATCGCCAGGCCACTTTGAACCACATCACTAGACCACTTTGTATAGCATCATCAGGCCACTTTGAACCACATCGCTAGACCACATTGTATAGCATCATCAAGCCACTTTGAACTACATCGCTAGACCACTTTGTATAGCATCATCAGGCCACTTTGAACCACATCGCTAGACCACTTTGTATAGCATCATCAGGCCCACTTTGAACCACATCGCCTAGACCACTTTGTTATAGACTCATCAAGCCACTTTGAACTACATTCGCTAGGACCACTTTGTGATAGCATCATCAGGCCACTTTGAACCACATCGCCTAGACCCACTTTTGTATAGCATCATCAGGCCACTTTGAACCACATCGCTAGACCAACTTTGTATAGCATCATCAAGCCACTTTGAACTACAATCGCTAGACCACCTTTGTATAGAGCCATTCATCAGGCCACTTCTGCACCCACATCCGCTAGACACATTGTATAGCATCATCAGGCCCACTTTGAACCACATCGCTAGGACCACTTTGTATAGCATCATCAAGCCACTTTGAACTTACATCTGTCTAGACCACTTTGTATAGGCCACCTTGACACATCGCTAGGACCACTTTGTATAGCATCATCAGGCCACTTTGAACCACCATCGCTAGACCACATTGTATAGCATCATCAGCCACTTTGAACCTACATCGCTAGACCACTTTGTATAGCATCATCAAGCCACTTTGAACCTACATCGCTAGACCACTTTGTATAGCATCATCAGGCCACTTTGAACCACATCGCTAGACCACTTTGTATAGCATCATCAGGTCACTTTGAACCACATCGCTAGACCACTTTGTATAGCATCATCAAGCCACTTTGAACCACATCGCTAGACCACTTTGTATAGCATCATCAAGCCACTTTGAACCACATCGCTAGACCACATTGTATAGCATCATCAGGCCACTTTGAACCACATCGCTAGACCACATTGTATAGCATCATCAGGCCACTTTGAACCACATCGCTAGACCACTTTGTATAGCATCATCAAGCCACTTTGAACTACATCGCTAGACCACTTTGTATAGCATCATCAGGCCACTTTGAACCACATCGCTAGACCACATTGTATAGCATCATCAGGCCACTTTGAACCACATCGCTAGACCACTTTGTATAGCATCATCAGGCCACTTTGAACCACATCGCTAAACCACTTTGTATAGCATCATCAAGCCACTTTGAACTACATCGCTAGACCACTTTGTATAGCATCATCAGGCCACTTTGAACCACATCGCTAGACCACATTGTATAGCATCATCAGGCCACTTTGAACCACATCGCTAGACCACTTTGTATAGCATCATCAGGCCACTTTGAACCACATCGCTAGACCACTTTGTATAGCATCATCAGGCCACTTTGAACCACATCGCTAGACCACTTTGTATAGCATCATCAGGCCACTTTGAATTATATCAGTAGACCACTTCGTGTCACAACATCAGACCAGTTCGAGTACATATCTGTCTGTGTTGACCCATGACCTTGGAGGGGGCTTCAAATGAAAACAATGACAGTGTGATTGAAATTGTAATAACCATACCACTGTCTTGTAACCTGTCAATATTGTTGTTAGGGATGTCAAGAGGGTTTAACATGTGACATGTGTTTAGACGAGCACTGTGACGTCATAATGACAGTTTAAAGATGGTTACCCCACTTTTGTCATGCACCAAAGAGGAGCTGCGTTCTGTTATTCGTTTTTGTTTTTTTTATTTATCAGTGAAGGGATGAAACCTATAGTAATTGATCGGCAAATAAAGATCCGGGATGGTGATGCATGCTTGTCAGTCTAGCAAGTGTATGCTTGGAGTAGGAAGTTTCAAAACGGCATGGCGTCTTTGACAGACTGTTCACGACCTGGACATGCAACCTGATAGCCAATACATCAGACTTAAGAATTAAAATCAGTATTCCAGAGGACTCACAACAACCAATCAGTCTACTCAAAAAATTAAAAAAAAAAAAAAACCATACACCCAACTAACCCATTCACCAAAACAACCTACTTATTTGAAACTATTAAGTATATTAACTAGTCAATTGTAATGCTGGGGAAAACGAGTAATGACACGGCGGATAAAATGGAGGTGCTGACGATGTCGCCCTTAAGTGGATGTTGAGAATATCACGAACAGAGGAAAAACCAAACGATGTCGTATTCTTCTTTAGCTTCTTCCTCGTTTCTCTTAGGAAGTTGATGAGTCACACATAATTATGCACCTGACAGGTCAGTGTGTCAGATTTCGGCATACATTTGTGTTACGTTTGATTTCTCTAGACCAGTGGTTCTCAAACGGTGGTGATTTTAGGGTTTCCAGGGAGGGGGAAGGAATTAATATTATTTCAAGATCGCATTAATACAAGAACCGATTACGTGATATTGTTTTTCCCTCCATACTTTACATTTCTGTACTTCTCGCCCTTCATAAATTCGTTTTATAACTTGAATAGAAACGCAAATTGTGTTTTAAGTAGACGTCTAGGCTTGTTCTAGTATGTGTTATTAAATTTAGCTTCCATTTTTACGTATACTGTATTGGGGGAATTTATAGGGAGGAAATACGAAGGCATGGGGATGGTCAAAAAAGGTGGAGAACGACTGCTCTAGACAGATTCCTCCAAGATAACGGTTCTGTCCACCCGTGGGTATGTTAGCTGTCCTCCCACCAGGTATTGACAGCTGCATATGTTACTTGATGATTCATGAAACGAGAAGACAAATGACATATGGAACATGTTTACAGTAGTGCAATAGCTTCATGTGCCTCATATAGTAAAATATTAGACAGGATAAAATAATGGAGTCCAGAGCAAGATGTACGTGGAAACTGGGCAATAAATAATAAACTAACCAAGTTTATTAACATTTTAAATGACACAAATAAAATTTTGCTGCATATCCTTTACATGACGTCGCAGTCAACCCCAGAATTTGTTGACTGTTTGTGATTTCTTGGCAAGTTTACTTTCAGTAGTTTGCCGTTGCTTTATAGACGACCGGCAGTCATACCATTTTATAAAAATTCAACGCAAGGCGGTCTGCTGCCAAATCGCCAGCATCTATTTCGAACACGGCACGCGGGATTACTAATAAAATGGCAACAGGACTGGAAAATCATGATCGCTAAATGTCTGCTCCAACCCTGAAAAAGAAATATTTACTTCTTCTTCTTCTTCTGCTTTCCATCTCCCAATGATGAACAGTCGCTCAACATACTCGTCCAAGTCCTTTGGAAACTTTCATGACTGGTATGGTTTTTGCAGCTGTTTTCTACAAGATAAGGTAGTCAATGTCTCAGTAATCTTCCTTAGTTTCCTCTTAGGATATGTATAGTAAGTTACAGTATTACTAATCCTTGCTTCCATTATGGGCCTCGGTTACAGACAGGCTGAATTTTGAACTAAATCACCTTAACTTCCACAATGTGACAATAACGTAACGTATTTTTATGACGATCTGCCAGTAAGTGTGGCTATTGATGCAAGATCATTTCCTCGATTGCAATTTGAAAAAGGATTGATCCAAGATTAACTACAGCTAACAAAAAACATGTAATCCTTGCCCTGATTAAAATCGAAAATGATTTCAGTACAAAATTGAACATCGCAGAATTAATTTTAAAATTGGAAACGAAGAAGCTGGGTAAATTGAACCAACTATAAGAATTTGTGCATAAAGGATATAACATGTTGGAGGAGAGGAGTATTGGGAGAGGAGTAACAATATGTGACATCACATTTTGATCCAAACATAGTCAATGATGGTTAGTTATTTTATAATTCATTCTATTCATAGCTATACAACGCATATGTTCGGAGGGTACTCATGTCTTTCAGTAATATCAGATCGTATAGTTGTTAAGTAACAGTTATTATTGTCTTGGTGAAAAGGAATGAAACTGGAGAATCCCCGGGAAGGTTAACCCGGTCAACAAATGCCCGCAGAAGTCGGATATGTCGGCCTAACGGCGCAAGAACGCAGCTCTGCTGTAAACAGGCACAACGCAATCACGTCCGGGAAAAAAAAAAAACTCCGGATGAACGCAGAAGAAGAAACTGGAGAATAATCGTGTCTGTCTGAGACAGAAGGAGTCAAACTAATATTTACATCATAGTGGAGTCATGGAAACTGTTTATACGGTTGCCTGCAAGCTGAATGGTCGTGTGTTCGAATCCTTATAGAGAAGAAATTTTCTTTTTACTTGACCTGGACTCACCGGTCCATCCAATCTAACACTGGTATCAGGACATTTTATGGGAAGGAAAAGCGGCCGGTGTAATATTGACCACATCACTATAAACTGGCGACTTGGTCCACCAACATCTGGAGCTATCACCTTATACCCATGACGCCATTAGACGTGTAAACGCATCCTTTCCTTTTGGTCAAGATGAAGATAGTCCTTCAGCAGACACTGCTCTTCGGATGTGAAGTGTTAAACCTTCACATTTTTCTAGGCCACGGTTTCACTTATAAACAATGAATCATCATCACCCAGTGCCTTGTCGGCTGGCGCGGGAGGTCATGCCTCTCCACAAATTACGATCTCCGACTTCAAGGATCAATTCGTGTATTGAGTCTCTTCCGTGCCATGACACAAGACTGTCAATAATCTTCTCAGGCTGTCTGTCTCTATCTCTCGTTCCACAAATCTTTCCGTTTGTCACAACATATTCCAGTTTTCTGTCTCTATAACATGGCCAAAAAACGATGACTGCCTCTTTCTGATGTTTGTGATAAGTTGTCTTTGCGACTCAGCTTCCCTTAAAACGTCCTGATTGCTCATTATGGCTGTCCAATTAATTTTCAGCATTATTCTATAAAACCATATCTCCAAGGCTTCCAGGGACTTTTTTCGCCTGTTCATTAATTGTCCAGTATTCGCGGCTGTGTATTAAAACTGGTTCTGTGTAACATGCAAGAACTCTTTTTCTAGCCTTCAAGGACAGTGACTTATCGCATTGAATATTTCACTCTAATGATAAAACAGCACAGACACATGAAGATAGACTCATTAATTCCTTCATGGTGAATGTTGATAGAAAACAGAAAATACAGAAGTGGACTGAATGTTGATAGAGAACGGGAAACACAATAGTACATTGAATATTAATAGAGAACAGTGAATACAAAAGTGCACTGAATGTTGATAGAGAACGAGGAACACAGGAGTACACTGAATATTAATAGAGAACAGGGAACACATGAGTACAATGAATGTTGATAGAGAACAGGGAAGACAGGAGTACACTGAAAGTTTATAGAGATAGGGACACAAGAGTACACTGAATGTTGATAGAGACAGGGAAAACAGGAGTACACTGAATGTTGATAGAGAACAGGGAACACGGGAGTACACTGAATGTTGATAGAGAACAGGGAACACGAGAGTACACTGAATGTTGATAGAGAACAGGGAACACAAGAGTACACTGAATGTTGATAGAGAACAGGGAACACAGGAGTACACTGAATGTTGATAGAGAACAGGGAACACAGGAGTACACTGAATGTTGATAGAGAATAGGGAACACATGAGTACATTGAAAGTTGATAGAGACAGGGAACACAAGAGTACACTGAATGTTGATAGAGACAGGGAACACAGGAATATTGACAGTTCAATTTTTCATCCCTGTGACCCGTGACTGTTGTTACGTGTTGATTATGATAATAACTGCCACTTTGATGAGTATATTGATTATGCTGTTAATATTGAGGCTGGGGACGATTATTACAGAGGTGGCGACGACAATTATATTTCAAATTGAAGGGTGTGGAAACAAATATTTCCTAGCACGTTACGCATAAAATGTATCTATTTCAGTTTTACAACCGGTGGGTTTTCATAACGAAACTTATTTAAAACATTGGATTGAAGCTGATGAGAAGTGACTGCAACCATATCGCACATCATTTATAAGACATTCATGAACAGCTACTGGCTCTCACCCCTTAACTACAACCTTGTCAATCTTTAGACAATAAAGCATCTTTAGACAAGAACCAAGCATGATCAATTCCCCGACCAGGGAATTTCATTTTCCCAGACGTAAATGACAGGAGAAACTTGTCGAGAGCTGATCAACCAACCGTCCTAAGATGCAACATTTAATAAAGGCAGGCAGATATAAGAACTGTGAATGACGAATGAGATGCCTTAATTAGATGACAAGAGCAGAAAAATGTATAAAGTTATCCAAATGCAATATAAAGAGATCAACATGGAAAGAGGGGGGAAAGAAAGAAGGCTATAAAGAAAAGCATAGCTGAGATAGAAAATCAATTCTGTTTATGCTAAACAGCTTTACTTTATTTTCTGAAGCAGCTTGTCTTGTCTTCTTTTGTTGTTGGATCACTATCGCATTTTAATACATCCTTAGTGTGTTGCAAAGGAACTGCAAAATGTCATTGTTGTAAACGCGTATAGTAGTTAGTGCGTCTTTTCCTAACACGGTGGTCAGAGTTCAGTTGCCTGTAGCGACAGGGTTTTGTCCGATCAGGATAGATTCGAGGTCGACTCAGTGTTCAGAATAATTTGGTTTAACAATTAGAAAAAAGAAGACACAGATTATGTCACAAGGTGCACATGGGGTACCATCAATCTTTATTGGCGATGCCGAACTAGAGATAGTAGACCATTTTACATATCTAGGATCAGAGGTAAATAGCAAATTATCCCTAGATCAGGAAATCAACATCAGGATTAGTAAGGCAGCAACAACAATGAACAGGTTAAGAAAAAGAGTCTGGGAGAACAGGAAGCTTACTGCCAGAACAAAAGTCCTTGTCTATCAAGCCTGTGTCCTCAGTATTCTTCTGTATGGCAGTGAAGCCTGGATAACTTACTTACACCAAGAGAAACGTTTAAACAGCTTTCATATGCGAAGAATTCTTGGAATTAAGTGGCAAGACAAACTCACAAATAGTGAAGTATTGGAAAAATCAGGTTGTGTGTGTCGTCTTTCCGTTTAAAGTGTCGTCCCTGGAGTGAGAGGAATCAACACCCACATTATATTTTAACCCCTTATCATTATCCTGGAGAAACCACTAGAATCCGTCTACAAAACTCCGTCAGTTTATGGACACCTCTTTCTCTCTCTCTCTATCACTGATGTATCATGCCCCCTCTCATTCTTCCCCAACGCAACATACTCAACAACTCTAGCTTCTAAAAATTAATAGCAATTAATTTATTAAAGAAAAGTGTAATGTATGTGAGAAGCGTATGCGAAGAATGTGTGACTATAATGTGTGTAGAATCGAACCCTCAGATCAATAGCCCAGTCAGTTCATCCTTGCAAGGACACACCACAGCAGGTTAGGTCAGCACAAGACAACCTCACTTAGTGATGTATCTCTCCTGCCAGACACTGACTTCCTTCTGTAGCTACCTGGTAATCCATGTACATGATCATCCGAAATAGATACAAGTAGTAGGATAGGTGGTATTTGATTATATTTTCTGGATTGTGGTGCTGGATTGACCCCAATCCAGCTGGATTAGGGTTAGGGGTTAGGGGTTAGGGGTTAGGGTTAGGGGTTAGGGGTTAGGGTTAGGGTTAAGGGTTAGGGGTTAGGGGTTAGGGTTAGGGGTTAGGGGTTAGGGTTAGGGTTAAGGGTTAGGGGTTAGGGTTAGGGGTTAGGGGTTAGGGTTAGGGTTAGGGGTTAGGGTTTCTGTGTGCTCCTAATTATACTTTCTGGATTGACCTCGCTGGATTGCCCCCAATCCAGCTCGTGTTCGGGGTGACTTGGGTAGGGTGGGTATCTAGGTCATATGTAAGGGTCGATACATCTAAGAAAAGAGTTTTTTTTTTCTAAGAGCAGATAACTGAGTGTGTATATAATATTTTAAATAATTTTAAAAAATAAAATAAAAACATAAATAAATAAACAACAACCAGGGGCGCGCGGCGGCGGGCGCAGGAGCAAGCGCGGCCGATCGGTCGCGTGGAGCGGTCGACCCCAGTAAAACAGTGTCTTGTAGTACCCAAGTGGCCAGTCATTGCTGAGTGATCACTAGTCCGGTTATTGACGAGTACTGTGGTGGGGTTAGGTGGGTCGAAGTCTCGAACCGCGCCGGGTGTCATATGAAAATTATAATAAGTAAAAAGGTATATATGGCTTGTATATGATCTGTAGTGGGTCGTAGTGGCTTATAAAACTATCATCATATAGATTACACCTCTTCAAATGAAAACCTTAAAAAAGTAAAGATGGCTGTAGTAACGGTTGTAAGGAGGCGTGGCTTCGTGGTATTCGTTGTTAAGGGGTTGGTGAGTGGTGATGTACCTATATAACAGCTTCCGAACAATTTAAAGGGATGGGCGAGTGGCGAAGTGGCTAAGTAAATGCGTCGGTTCCTTGCTAAGAGACAGAGGAGTTGCTAGATAAAGGCTCTAGGTCGTTGTCAAGGGGTTGGTGAGTGTACAAATAGCTAAATAACTGCTTCTGATCCTTGTTAAGAGGTGGGCGAGGGGCGGATTGGTTGGATAATTACGCCCGTTCCTTGGTAAGAGCCAGGGTGATCGAGTGGAGAAGTGGGTAAATATAGGCATGGAGGTATACCACCGACACATTCAACGCATAATTTCGGCGTCGGTCGTCAGAAGACCAAGGATATTTTCATTATATGTCTATTGTAAAGGGGTCGACTGTTTGTTATATTATCTATAGTGGTTGGGCCTTAAATACTATCAGCATACCGGTTACAGCTCTTCAAATGAAAACTTTGAAAGTGTAAAGATGGTCGATGGTTTTAGTGGGTATGACTTTGTGATATTCGTTGTTAAGGGGTGGGGTGAGTGGATGCGTAACTAGATAAACGCTTCCGAACACTATCATCGGGTTCGAATCCCAGTGGGGTGGTCTAGTGGTAGAAGAAATATTGATAATATTTGGTTACTTAGTTGTGATTTCGAGCTCGGTTGTTATTAACCCGGTTATGTTTAGAAAAGTAGAGGTGTTGTGCTGGTTGCGGAGTATGTTTAGGGGGTACCCCAGACACCGTGGAAGTGACAGGTTCGAATCTCGAAACTTTGTCGTGGGTAAGATTTCCAGTCATCAAGGTGTGGGTGTCGTCGCGGCCACAAGTCCCACCGCTGATGAAAAACACAGGCAGCAGATTTCACCCTTGTACCTACGAGTTACAAAATATAAGCTAACTTAACATTCAGAATATGACCTCAACAGGTGTTGCCAAAAATCAATACTTATTCTCATAACGGCTAATCCAGGGGATTATCGTCCTCGTAATGACCAAGTCAGGTTAATAATATTTCTTATATCTCCGCCATTGCAAATAGTTCGCGATATTAATAAATGTTCATATAAAGGTTGGAAGGGGATTAAAAGATTAACACCTATTGTCGGGACATCCAGTAAAAATCAATAACACTACCCTCGATTTTTCTCATAATTGCCGATTGGAGATTATGGGCTAGGTGTATGTGTCCTTATTTAGTTAAAACAGGTGGTATGAGTAGGAGATATCACAAACAGTATCAGCATGTGCCACTCTGATCTTAAATATCAGTAGTTCGTTATTCTTGTGACATTGAAAACGCTTGTGGCTTGAAGACGGATGGTGTACTATGTTATTGGGTGGTTTATATAGATTGACCAGTATGTGAAGTTGATAAGGGCACCCTTGTCAGCGCATCGTAGCTGTGTTGTGACTTGTCGCCTATTACATCCGGGTGTAAAAATAACCAAAAATATTTCACATCAACTCAGCCATGCCTCTATATAGCTGCACTGCGAACATGGCTAGAGTCTACTTTAGGAAAGTATCGTGTATCTGTGTATACGGGTTTACCACTGCTTATAGATGTGTGCAGTATTATTAGAAAGCGGCCGTTATGTCTACATTATCAAAGTATGTTGCCTTACAGAGCTGGTATAGTATCTATGTGTCTGCTACGTTGTATGTTTTGTCATGTTGCCTTGTAGTATTTGGAGGGAGTTTTCATGCGGTTGTCTAGTGAACTTTTTAAAAACTATGTCTCAGAATCCACAACGCCACTGGCATTATAGGCTTTTCAACTTGTCTGCTCATTGACCACGCTTCACAGTCATACAAAAGTACGGGTTCTATGTAGTACTTAAACACTCCTTTTATTTCTCATTACAGTTGTCAACTTTATATTAGTCAGTATGTTTTCCAATTTGCAAAAGACAACCTTCATCACAGCGATTCTTGTTCCAACGCTTTAAAGCCACCTCCTATCAGACATTTTTTTTCTTTCCTTTTATGCTCACGGCTACCGTTTCCCCATTTCAAGCTCCATGCCTCTACTCGTATGTATTAGTGTGGTAGAAGTAAACCAACATCTCACAAGATAGACATGTATTACCACAATGTATATGGACCTGTGGGAAACGGCTACATCCGGACAAAGAGGGCGTTGTATCTGTCACATGCGTATGGATACAGCCGAGACACGTGGTTAAGAGGGATACTACAGAAAAAAAAAACGGTATTATGTTGGCGATCGAAACAGGGGACCTAATTCGTGATGACCACCATGTACGGGAGTGATTCTGCACCCTCGTCAACATGGCGCCGGAAGTTATAAAAGGGTCTCCATTCTCTCGCTTTTCTATTTCCGAGTCGTCATAGGGTCACCAAGTAACAGTAAAGAACACGAAACTACTACTACCAAGGCCTCTATACACCACAAGGCAGTTTCGAATATAATATACACAACTATAATCAAGTCATCACAGTATTCAACTAACCCGTTCTCATAGACATAGAGGAGAGATGTGAGCACCGAGGCCAGTTGGGGGAGGTGTACCTTTTACTTAACATCTATCGGGTCATACACCGACGAGTGTTTAGCTATATTTATCATATAATATTACCCGTGAACACAACAAGCTTCCCGGATCAGTCTTAGGCTTCTCATATAACATGACATATCACGTACCCGGTGTCCTGACCAGCAAAGTTATCGCTTCTCAGAGCAGACATTTACACTTTCATTAATTCTTCTGCCTGGCCAAGGGGGTCTTTGCATCTTTCCGCAGAAACCTAGTTCCAAAGCTAATATATGTTTTTCAATGTGTCGGCTCATTACCACATTTCACATCCTGACAAAAGTACAGGTTCTATGTTCCACTCCAACAGTCAAATAAGAAAAAATGTTAGCCAAATTATTAAACTGTTGGCCAAATATAGAAATATATCGACCAGACGTATAAAGTATAGTAAAATATGTTAGCTAAACTTATAAAACTCGTGGTCAAAATAAGAAATATCTCAACCAAGTGTATAAGAAATAGGAAAAATGTTAGCCAAATTATTAAAATGTTGGCCAAATATAGAAATATATCGACCAGACGTATAAAGTATAGTAAAATATGTTAGCCAAACTTATAAAACTCGGGGTCAAAATAAGAAATATCTCAACAAGCGTATAAGAAATAGGAAAAAGGCTAGTCAAACTAATGAAAATGTTGGCCAAATACAGAAATATCTCGACCAACTTATAAAATGTAGGAAAAATTGTTAACCAAACTGACAAAACTGTTAGCCAAAATAAGAAACGTCTCGGCCAACTTATAAAATGTAGGGAAAATTGTTAGCTAAACTGACAAAACAGTTGGTCAAAATAAGAAACGGCTCGACTAACATTGTAAAAAAGTAGGAAAAATTGTAACCAAATTAATTTAAAAAGGTGACCAAAATAGGAAATATCTCGACCAAACTTATGAAAAGTAGGAAAATTGTTCGTCAAATGTGACAAATATTGGGCAAGTAGGAAATCATGTTAGCCAAATAGGAAAAATATCGATCAAACTTATAGATGTCTCGTCCAAACTTATAAAATGTATGAACATTTGTTAGCCAAAGGTGAAAAATATTGACCAAGTAAAGAAATATCTCATCCGAATTTATAACAAGTAAGAAAACATGCTAGTAAAATCAAGAAATATGTCGACTGAAGTTATACAATAGGCGAACGATGGGACAAACTTATAAATATGTCGACCTTTATAAGAAAATGTATTACCCAAATTAGGAAAAAATATTGACCAAGTTTTCAAATACTCGACCAAACTTACAAAAAGTAGGAAAATATGTCGACTAAAGTAGGAACATTTGTTAGCCAAAGATGAAAAATATTGGTCAAGTAAAGAAATATCGCATCCAAACTTTTAAAATGTAGGAAACTTTATTAACCCAAATGTGAAAAATATTGTCCAAGTAAAGACATGTTTCAACTAATCTTATAAATATGTCGTCCAAACTTATAAACATTAGGAAAATGTGATTTTCCTCCTTTTCATAAAATATGGTTGAGAATTTTTTCTCCACTTGGCCAATATTTTTCCCATTTGGTTAACAAAATTTTTTTACTTTTCAGAAGTTTTGGGGTTTTGTTGTTCTTTACTTGGTCAATATTTTTTCTCATTAGGTTAAAAATTTTCCTAAGTTTTATAAAATTTTTTTTGTAACCCTTTTTTTTCAAATTTGGGGGATATTTTTTTTCATTAGGTTAAACACATTTTCCTAATTTTTTTAAGTTTTGTGTAATTTTTTTTTCTTCCTTGGGCGATATTTTTCTCATTAGGTTAAAAATTTCCCAAGTTTTATAAGTTTTGTTTTAAAAATTTTTTCCCTTTAATTGGTCGATATTTTTTCTTTATTAGGTTAACACATTTTTCCCAAGTTTTTTAAGAATGGATGAATTTTCTTCACTTGGCAATATTTTTTCCCCCTTAGGTTAACACATTTTTTTCCCCCTTTTTTATAAGTATGGTTGAGATATTTATAAGATTAGTTGTAACATGTCTTTACTTTTGGGCAATATTTTTTCACATTTGGTTAATAAAATTTTCTACATTTTAAAAGTTTGGATGCGATTTTTTCTTTACTTGACCAATATTTTTCATCTTTGGCTAACAAATGTTCCTACTTTAGTCGACATATTTTCCCATTTTTTTTTAATTTGGTCGAGATATTTTTAAAACTTGGTCAATATTTTTTTCCCAATTTGGGTAATACTTTTTTTATAACGGTCGACATCTTTATAATTTTTCCCCTCGTTTCGCCTATTTTATAACTTCAGTCGACATATTTGAGACAGGGAACACAAGAGTACACTGAATGTTGATAGAGACAGGGAACACAGGAATATTGACAGTTCAATTTTTCATCCCTGTGACCCGTGACTGTTGTTACGTGTTGATTATGATAATAACGGCCACTTTGATGAGTATATTGATTATGCTGTTAATATTGAGGCTGGGGACGATTATTACAGAGGTGGCGACGACAATTATATTTCAAATTGAAGGGTGTGGAAACAAATATTTCCTAGCACGTTACGCATAAAATGTATCTATTTCAGTTTTACAACCGGTGGGTTTTCATAACGAAACTTATTTAAAACATTGGATTGAAGCTGATGAGAAGTGACTGCAACCATATCGCACATCATTTATAAGACATTCATGAACAGCTACTGGCTCTCACCCCTTAACTACAACCTTGTCAATCTTTAGACAATAAAGCATCTTTAGACAAGAACCAAGCATGATCAATTCCCCGACCAGGGAATTTCATTTTCCCAGACGTAAATGACAGGAGAAACTTGTCGAGAGCTGATCAACCAACCGTCCTAAGATGCAACATTTAATAAAGGCAGGCAGATATAAGAACTGTGAATGACGAATGAGATGCCTTAATTAGATGACAAGAGCAGAAAAATGTATAAAGTTATCCAAATGCAATATAAAGAGATCAACATGGAAAGAGGGGGGAAAGAAAGAAGGCTATAAAGAAAAGCATAGCTGAGATAGAAAATCAATTCTGTTTATGCTAAACAGCTTTACTTTATTTTCTGAAGCAGCTTGTCTTGTCTTCTTTTGTTGTTGGATCACTATCGCATTTTAATACATCCTTAGTGTGTTGCAAAGGAACTGCAAAATGTCATTGTTGTAAACGCGTATAGTAGTTAGTGCGTCTTTTCCTAACACGGTGGTCAGAGTTCAGTTGCCTGTAGCGACAGGGTTTTGTCCGATCAGGATAGATTCGAGGTCGACTCAGTGTTCAGAATAATTTGGTTTAACAATTAGAAAAAAGAAGACACAGATTATGTCACAAGGTGCACATGGGGTACCATCAATCTTTATTGGCGATGCCGAACTAGAGATAGTAGACCATTTTACATATCTAGGATCAGAGGTAAATAGCAAATTATCCCTAGATCAGGAAATCAACATCAGGATTAGTAAGGCAGCAACAACAATGAACAGGTTAAGAAAAAGAGTCTGGGAGAACAGGAAGCTTACTGCCAGAACAAAAGTCCTTGTCTATCAAGCCTGTGTCCTCAGTATTCTTCTGTATGGCAGTGAAGCCTGGATAACTTACTTACACCAAGAGAAACGTTTAAACAGCTTTCATATGCGAAGAATTCTTGGAATTAAGTGGCAAGACAAACTCACAAATACTGAAGTATTGGAAAAATCAGGTTGTGTGTGTCGTCTTTCCGTTTAAAGTGTCGTCCCTGGAGTGAGAGGAATCAACACCCACATTATATTTTAACCCCTTATCATTATCCTGGAGAAACCACTAGAATCCGTCTACAAAACTCCGTCAGTTTATGGACACCTCTTTCTCTCTCTCTCTATCACTGATGTATCATGCCCCCTCTCATTCTTCCCCAACGCAACATACTCAACAACTCTAGCTTCTAAAAATTAATAACAATTAATTTATTAAAAGAAAAGTGTAATGTATGTGAGAAGCGTATGCGAAGAATGTGTGACTATAATGTGTGTAGAATCGAACCCTCAGATCAATAGCCCAGTCAGTTCATCCTTGCAAGGACACACCACAGCAGGTTAGGTCAGCACAAGACAACCTCACTTAGTGATGTATCTCTCCTGCCAGACACTGACTTCCTTCTGTAGCTACCTGGTAATCCATGTACATGATCATCCGAAATAGATACAAGTAGTAGGATAGGTGGTATTTGATTATATTTTCTGGATTGTGGTGCTGGATTGACCCCAATCCAGCTGGATTAGGGTTAGGGGTTAGGGGTTAGGGGTTAGGGTTAGGGGTTAGGGGTTAGGGTTAGGGTTAAGTGTTAGGGGTTAGGGTTAGGGGTTAGGGTTAGGGTTAGGGGTTAGGGGTTAGGGTTAGGGTTAAGGGTTAGGGGTTAGGGTTAGGGGTTAGGGGTTAGGGTTAGGGTTAGGGGTTAGGGTTTCTGTGTGCTCCTAATTATACTTTCTGGATTGACCTCGCTGGATTGCCCCCAATCCAGCTCGTGTTCGGGGTGACTTGGGTAGGGTGGGTATCTAGGTCATATGTAAGGGTCGATACATCTAAGAAAAGAGTTTTTTTTTTTCTAAGAGCAGATAACTGAGTGTGTATATAATATTTTAAATAATTTTAAAAAATAAAATAAAAACATAAATAAATAAACAACAACCAGGGGCGCGCGGCGGCGGGCGCAGGAGCAAGCGCGGCCGATCGGTCGCGTGGAGCGGTCGACCCCAGTAAAACAGTGTCTTGTAGTACCCAAGTGGCCAGTCATTGCTGAGTGATCACTAGTCCGGTTATTGACGAGTACTGTGGTGGGGTTAGGTGGGTCGAAGTCTCGAACCGCGCCGGGTGTCATATGAAAATTATAATAAGTAAAAAGGTATATATGGCGTGTATATGATCTGTAGTGGGTCGTAGTGGCTTATAAAACTATCATCATATAGATTACACCTCTTCAAATGAAAACCTTAAAAAAGTAAAGATGGCTGTAGTAACGGTTGTAAGGAGGCGTGGCTTCGTGGTATTCGTTGTTAAGGGGTTGGTGAGTGGTGATGTACCTATATAACAGCTTCCGAACAATTTAAAGGGATGGGCGAGTGGCGAAGTGGCTAAGTAAATGCGTCGGTTCCTTGCTAAGAGACAGAGGAGTTGCTAGATAAAGGCTCCAGGTCGTTGTCAAGGGGTTGGTGAGTGTACAAATAGCTAAATAACTGCTTCTGATCCTTGTTAAGAGGTGGGCGAGGGGCGGATTGGTTGGATAATTACGCCCGTTCCTTGGTAAGAGCCAGGGTGATCGAGTGGAGAAGTGGGTAAATATAGGCATGGAGGTATACCACCGACACATTCAACGCATAATTTCGGCGTCGGTCGTCAGAAGACCAAGGATATTTTCATTATATGTCTATTGTAAAGGGGTCGACTGTTTGTTATATTATCTATAGTGGTTGGGCCTTAAATACTATCAGCATACCGGTTACAGCTCTTCAAATGAAAACTTTGAAAGTGTAAAGATGGTCGATGGTTTTAGTGGGTATGACTTTGTGATATTCGTTGTTAAGGGGTGGGGTGAGTGGATGTGTAACTAGATAAACGCTTCCGAACACTATCATCGGGTTCGAATCCCAGTGGGGTGGTCTAGTGGTAGAAGAAATATTGATAATATTTGGTTACTTAGTTGTGATTTCGAGCTCGGTTGTTATTAACCCGGTTATGTTTAGAAAAGTAGAGGTGTTGTGCTGGTTGCGGAGTATGTTTAGGGGGTACCCCAGACACCGTGGAAGTGACAGGTTCGAATCTCGGAACTTTGTCGTGGGTAAGATTTCCAGTCATCAAGGTGTGGGTGTCGTCGCGGCCACAAGTCCCACCGCTGATGAAAAACACAGGCAGCAGATTTCACCATTGTACCTACGAGTTACAAAATATAAGCTAACTTAACATTCAGAATATGACCTCAACAGGTGTTGCCAAAAATCAATACTTATTCTCATAACGGCTAATCCAGGGGATTATCGTCCTCGTAATGACCAAGTCAGGTTAATAATATTTCTTATATCTCCGCCATTGCAAATAGTTCGCGATATTAATAAATGTTCATATAAAGGTTGGAAGGGGATTAAAAGATTAACACCTATTGTCGGGACATCCAGTAAAAATCAATAACACTACCCTCGATTTTTCTCATAATTGCCGATTGGAGATTATGGGCTAGGTGTATGTGTCCTTATTTAGTTAAAACAGGTGGTATGAGTAGGAGATATCACAAACAGTATCAGCATGTGCCACTCTGATCTTAAATATCAGTAGTTCGTTATTCTTGTGACATTGAAAACGCTTGTGGCTTGAAGACGGATGGTGTACTATGTTATTGGGTGGTTTATATAGATTGACCAGTATGTGAAGTTGATAAGGGCACCCTTGTCAGCGCATCGTAGCTGTGTTGTGACTTGTCGCCTATTACATCCGGGTGTAAAAATAACCAAAAATATTTCACATCAACTCAGCCATGCCTCTATATAGCTGCACTGCGAACATGGCTAGAGTCTACTTTAGGAAAGTATCGTGTATCTGTGTATACGGGTTTACCACTGCTTATAGATGTGTGCAGTATTATTAGAAAGCGGCCGTTATGTCTACATTATCAAAGTATGTTGCCTTACAGAGCTGGTATAGTATCTATGTGTCTGCTACGTTGTATGTTTTGTCATGTTGCCTTGTAGTATTTGGAGGGAGTTTCATGCGGTTGTCTAGTGAACTTTTTAAAAACTATGTCTCAGAATCCACAACGCCACTGGCATTAGAGGCTTTTCAACTTGTCTGCTCATTGACCACGCTTCACAGTCATACAAAAGTACGGGTTCTATGTAGTACTTAAACACTCCTTTTATTTCTCATTACAGTTGTCAACTTTATATTAGTCAGTATGTTTTCCAATTTGCAAAAGACAACCTTCATCACAGCGATTCTTGTTCCAACGCTTTAAAGCCACCTCCTATCAGACATTTTTTTTTCCTTTCCTTTTATGCTCACGGCTACCGTTTCCCCATTTCAAGCTCCATGCCTCTACTCGTATGTATTAGTGTGGTAGAAGTAAACCAACATCTCACAAGATAGACATGTATTACCACAATGTATATGGACCTGTGGGAAACGGCTACATCCGGACAAAGAGGGCGTTGTATCTGTCACATGCGTATGGATACAGCCGAGACACGTGGTTAAGAGGGATACTACAGAAAAAAAACAACGGTATTATGTTGGCGATCGAAACAGGGGACCTAATTCGTGATGACCACCATGTACGGGAGTGATTCTGCACCCTCGTCAACATGGCGCCGGAAGTTTAAAAGGGTCTCCCTTCTCTATCGTTTCTATGTCCGAGTCGTCATAGGGCCACCAAGTAACAGCAAAAGAACACGAAACTACTACTAACGAGGCCTCTATACACCACAAGGCAGTTTCGAATACAGTATACACAACTATAACCAAGTCATCACTGTGTTCGACTAACCCATTCTCATAGACATAGAGGAGATATGTGAGCACCGAGGCCAGTTGGGGTAGGTGTACCTTTTACTTAACAGCAATCGGGCCATACACCGACGAGTGTTTAGCTATATTTATCATATAATATTACCCGTGAACACAACAAGCTTCCCAGGATCAAGATTAGGTGTCTCATATAACATGACATATCACGTACCCTCTGTCCTGACCAGCAAAGTTATCGCTTCTCAGAGCAGACATTTACACTTTCATTAATTCTTCTGCCTGGCCAAAGGGGGTCTTTGCATCTTTCCGCAGAAACCTATTTCCAATGCCAATATATGTTTTACAATGTGTCGGCTCATTGCCACATTTCACATCCTGACAAAAGTACAGGTTCTATGTTCCACTCCAACAGTCAAATAAGAAAAAATGTTAGCCAAATTATTAAACTGTTGGCCAAATATAGAAATATATCGACCAGACGTATAAAGTATAGTAAAATATGTTAGCTAAACTTATAAAACTCGTGGTCAAAATAAGAAATATCTCAACCAAGTGTATAAGAAATAGGAAATATGTTAGCCAAATTATTAAAATGTTGGCCAAATATAGAAATATATCGACCAGACGTATAAAGTATAGTAAAATATGTTAGCCAAACTTATAAAACTCGGGGTCAAAATAAGAAATATCTCAACCAAGCGTATAAGAAATAGGAAAAAGGCTAGTCAAACTAATGAAAATGTTGGCCAAATACAGAAATATCTCGACCAACTTATAAAATGTAGGAAAAATTGTTAACCAAACTGACAAAACTGTTAGCCAAAATAAGAAACGTCTCGGCCAACTTATAAAATGTAGGGAAAATTGTTAGCTAAACTGACAAAACAGTTGGTCAAAATAAGAAACGGCTCGACTAACATTGTAAAAAGTAGGAAAAATTGTAACCAAATTAATTTAAAAAGGTGACCAAAATAGGAAATATCTCGACCAAACTTATGAAAAGTAGGAAAATTGTTCGTCAAATGTGACAAATATTGGGCAAGTAGGAAATCATGTTAGCCAAATAGGAAAAATATCGATCAAACTTATAGATGTCTCGTCCAAACTTATAAAATGTATGAACATTTGTTAGCCAAAGGTGAAAAATATTGACCAAGTAAAGAAATATCTCATCCGAATTTATAACAAGTAAGAAAACATGCTAGTAAAATCAAGAAATATGTCGACTGAAGTTATACAATAGGCGAACGATGGACAAACTTATAAATATGTCGACCTTTATAAGAAAATGTATTACCCAAATTAGGAAAAAAATATTGACCAAGTTTTCAAATACCTCGACCAAACTTACAAAAAGTAGGAAAATATGTCGACTAAAGTAGGAACATTTGTTAGCCAAAGATGAAAAATATTGGTCAAGTAAAGAAATATCGCATCCAAACTTTTAAAATGTAGGAAACTTTATTAACCAAATGTGAAAAATATTGTCCAAGTAAAGACATGTTTCAACTAATCTTATAAATATGTCGTCCAAACTTATAAACATTAGGAAAATGTGATTTTCCTCCTTTTCATAAGTATGGTTGAGATATTTCTCCACTTGGCCAATATTTTTCCCATTTGGTTAACAAATTTTCTTACTTTTCAGAAGTTTGGTGTATGTTGTTCTTTACTTGGTCAATATTTTTCTCATTAGGTTAACACATTTTCCTAAGTTTTATAAGTTTTGTGTAACTTTTTCTTCAATTGGGCGATATTTTTCTCATTAGGTTAACACATTTTCCTAAGTTTTATAAGTTTTGTGTAATTTTTTTTTCTTCACTTGGGCGATATTTTCTCATTAGGTTAACACATTTCCCTAAGTTTTATAAGTTTTGTGTAACTTTTTTCTTCAATTGGTCGATATTTTTCTCATTAGGTTAACACATTTTCCTAAGTTTTATAAGAATGGATGAGATATTTCTTCACTTGGCCAATATTTTCCCCATTAGGTTAACACATTTTCCTCCTTTTCATAAGTATGGTTGAGATATTTATAAGATTAGTTGTAACATGTCTTTACTTGGACAATATTTTTCACATTTGGTTAATAAAGTTTTCTACATTTTAAAAGTTTGGATGCGATATTTCTTTACTTGACCAATATTTTTCATCTTTGGCTAACAAATGTTCCTACTTTAGTCGACATATTTTCCTACTTTTTGTAAGTTTGGTCGAGATATTTCAAAACTTGGTCAATATTTTTTCCTAATTTGGGTAATACATTTTCTTATAACGGTCGACATCTTTATAAGTTTGTCCATCGTTTCGCCTATTGTATAACTTCAGTCGACATATTTCTTGATTTTACTAGCATATTTTCTTACTTGTTATAAATTCGGATGAGATATTTCATTACTTGGTCAATGTTTTTTCACCTTTGGCTAACAAATGTTCATACATTTTATAAGTTTGGCCGAGACATCTATAAGTTTCATCGATATTTTTCCTATTTGGCTAACATGCTTTCCTACTTGCCCAATATTTGTCACATTTGATGCACAATTTTCTTACTTTTCATAAGTGTGGTCGAGATATTTCCTATTTTGGTCACCTTTTTAAATTAATTTGGTTAAAATTTTTCCTACTTTTTATAATGTTAGTCGAGTCGTTTCTTATTTTGACCAACTGTTTTGTCAGTTTAGCTAACAATTTTTTTCCTACATTTTATAAGTTGGCCGAGACGTTTTCTTATTTTGGCTAACAGTTTTGTCAGTTTGGCTAACAATTTTTCCTACATTTTATAAGTTGGTCGAGATATTTCTGTATTTGGCCAATATTTTCATTACTTTGACTAGCCTTTTTCCTATTTCTTATACGCTTGGTTGAGATATTTCTTATTTTGACCACGAGTTTTATGAGTTTGGCTATCATATTTTACTATACTTTATACATCTGGTCGATATATTTCTATATTTGGCCAACATTTTAATAATTTGGCTAACATTTTTTTCTTATTTGACTGTTGGAGTGGAACATAGAACCTGTACTTTTGTCAGGATGTGAAATGTGGTAATGAGCCGACACATTGAAAAACATATATTAGCATTGGAACTAGGTTTCTGCGGAAAGATGCAAAGACTCCCTTTGGCCAGGCAGAAGAATTAATGAAAGTGTAAATGTCTGCTCTGAGAAGCGATAACTTTGCTGGTCAGAACAGCGGATACGTGATATGTCATGTTATATGAGAAGCCTAAGACTGATCCGGGGAAGTTTGTTGTGTTCACGGGTAATATTATATGATAAATATAGCTAAACACTCGTCGGTGTATGGCCCGATAGATGTTAAGTAAAAGGTACACCTCCTCCAACTGGCCTCGGTGGTCACATCTCTCCTCTATGTCTATGAGAACGGGTTAGTTGAATACTGTGATGACTTGATTATAGTTGTGTATATTATATTCGAAAATGCATTGTGGTGTATAGAGGCCTTGGTAGTAGTAGTTTCGTGTTCTTTACTGTTACTTGGTGACCCTATGACGAATCGGAAATAGAAAAGCGAGAGAATGAACACCCTTTTAAACCTCCGACGCCCTGTTGACGAGGGGGCAGAATCACTCCCGTACATGGTGGTCATCACGAATTAGGTCCCCTGGTTCGATCGCCAACATAATACCGTTTATTTTTTCTGTAGTATCCCTCTTAACGACGTGTCTGGGCTGTATCCATACGCATGTGACAGATACAACGCCCTCTTTGCCCGGATGTAGCCGTTTCCCACAGGTCCATATACAGTGTGATAATACATGTCTATCTTGTGAGATGTTGGTTTACTTCTACCACACTAATACATACGAGTAGAGACATGGAGCTTGAAATGGGGAAACGGTAGCCGTGAGCATAAAAGGAAAGAAAAAAATGTCTGATAGGAGGTGGCTTTAAAGCGTTGGAACAAGAATCGCTGTGATGAAGGTTGTCTTTTGCAAATTGGAAAACATACTGACTAATATAAAGTTGACAACTGTAATGAGAAATAAAAGGAGTGTTTAAGTACTACATAGAACCCGTACTTTAGTATGACTGTGAAGCGTGGTCAATGAGCAGACAAGTTGAAAAGCCTCTAATGCCAGTGGCGTTGTGGATTCTGAGACATAGTTTTTAAAAAGTTCACTAGACACCCGCATGAAACTCCCTCCAAATACTACAAGGCAACATGACAAAACATACAACGTAGCAGACACATAGATACTATACCAGTTCTGTAAGGCAACATACTTTGATAATGTAGACATAACGGCCGCTTTCTAATAATACTGCACACATCTATAAGCAGTGGTAAACCCGTATACACAGATACACGATACTTTCCTAAAGTAGACTCTAGCCATGTTCGCAGTGCAGCTATATAGAGGCATGTCTGAGTTGATGTGAAATATTTTTGGTTATTTTTACACCCGGATGTAATAGGCGACAAGTCACAACACAGCTACGATGCGCTGGCAGGGGTGACCTTATCAACTTCACATACTGGTCAATCTATATACACCACCCAATAACATAGTACACCATCTGTCTTCAAACCACAAGCGTTTTCAATGTCACAAGAATAACGAACTACTGACATTTAAGATCAGAGTGGCACATGCTGATACTGTTTGTGATATCTCCTACTCATACCACCTGTTTTAACTAAATAAGGACACATACACCTAGCCCATAATCTCCAATCGGCAATTATGAGAAAAATCGAGGGTAGTGTTATTGATTTTTATTAGATGGCCCGACAATAGGTGTTAATCTTTTAATCCCCTTCCAACCTTTATATGAACATTTATTAATATCGCGAACTATTTGCAATGGCGGAGATATAAGAAATATTATTAACCTGACTTGGTCATTACGATGACGATAATCCCCTGGATTAGCCGTTATGAGAATAAGTATTGATTTTTGGCAACACCTTTTGAGGTCATATTCTGAATGTTAAGTTAGCTTATATTTTGTGACTCGTAGGTACAATGGTGAAATCTGCTGCCTGTGTTTTTCATCAGCGGTGGGACTTGTGGCCGCGACGACACCCACACCTTGATGACTGGAAATCTTACCCACGACAAAGTTCCGAGATTCGAACCTGTCACTTCCACGGTGTCTGGGGTACCCCCTAAACATACTCCGCAACCAGCACACCACCTCTACTTTTCTAAACATAACCGGGTTAATAACAACCGAGCTCGAAATCACAACTAAGTAACCAAATATTATCAATATTTCTTCTACCACTAGACCACCCCACTGGGATTCGAACCCGATGATAGTGTTCGGAAGCGTTTATCTAGTTACACATCCACTCACCCCACCCCTTAACAACGAATATCACAAAGTCATACCCACTAAAACCATCGGCCATCTTTACACTTTCAAAGTTTTCATTTGAAGAGCTGTAACCGGTATGCTGATAGTATTTAAGTCCCAGCCACTATAGATAATAGTAACCCCGTTATAACAAACAGTCGACCCCTTTACAATAGACATATAATGAAAATATCCTTGGTCTTCTGACGACCGACGCCGAAATTATGCGTTGAATGTGTCGGTGGTATACCTCCATGCCTATATTTACCCACTTCTCCACTCGATCACCCTGGCTCTTACCAAGGAACGGGCGTAATTATCCAACCAATCCGCCTCTCGCCCACCTCTTAACAAGGATCAGAAGCAGTTATTTAGCTATTTGTACACTCACCAACCCCTTGACAACGACCCGGAGCCTTTATCTAGCAACTCCTCTGTCTCTTAGCAAGGAACCGACGCATTTACTTAGCCACTTCGCCACTCGCCCATCCCTTTAAATTGTTCGGAAGCTGTTATATAGGTACGTCACCACTCACCAACCCCTTAACAACGAATACCACGAAGCCACGCCCCCTTACAACCGTTACTACATGCCATCTTTACTTTTTTAAGGTTTTCATTTGAAGAGGTGTAATCTATATGATGATAGTTTTATAAGCCACTACGACCCACTACAGATCATATACACGCCATATATACCTTTTTACTTATTATAATTTTCATATGACACCCGGCGCGGTTCGAGACTTCGACCCACCTAACCCCACCACAGTACTCGTCAATAACCGGACTAGTGATCACTCAGCAATGACTGGCCACTTGGGTACTAAAAGACACTGTTTTACTGGGGTCGACCGCTCCACGCGACCGCCCCGCCCCGGCTGCCCGCGACCGTCCCCGCGCGCCTTTGGTTGTTGTTTATTTATTTATGTTTTTTATTTATTTTTTACAATTAGTTAAAATATTATACACACACTCAGTTATCTGCCCTTAGAAAAACATGTCTTTTCTTAGATGTATCAACCCTTACATATGACCTAAGTACCTACCCTACCCAAACCGCCCTGGTCCCAAGCTGGATTGGGGGCAATCCAGCGAGGTCAATCCAGAAAGTATAATTAGGAGCACACAGAAACCCTAACCCTAACCCCTAAACCCTAACCCTAACCCCTAAACCCTAACCCTAACCCCTAACCCTAACCCCTAACCCCTAACCCTAACCCTAACCCCTAACCCCTAACCTTAACCCCTAACCCTAACCCCTAACCCCTAACCCCAATCCAGCTGGATTGGGGTCAATCCAGCACCACAATCCAGAAAATATACTCAAATACCACCTATCCTACTACTGATACAGTCTATAGTTTACCACTGATCATGGACCGGTTGCACACTGCACATTATAAGTTCCTATAGTTCCTAAAATGTACAAATCCCTGTACTGTGAAATTAGGTATCACTGTTATTGTTAATATACTTGATCCTATCTAGTGTCTATATTGTCTCAAGTACAATGTCCCTTGTAATCTTTCACTGGAATCTACCACACCATGTGAATGTTACATTTAAAGTTCTCGGTTAGTTACTATTGTTCGTATGATATGTGGTGTATCAACAAACATCACCCATCCTAGGTGAACCTTATCACACAGGAATCGTTATATGGTTTTGCTCATCTGAGCCCTGTTCCGGTGGACCCTCCTGATCATAGGCCCAGCGTAAACAATATTGTCCAGATTTTCTTCTCGGACGTTATTCATTTCCGTAAAAAACAACATTGACTGTTCAACTGGTGTTCTCCCCAATCGGAGTAAAACTTCTTCAAAACGAGTGTAGAGCTTCCTCGTAACTGGCAGGGAACCTGTTAGAGAAATAACACACCTGGTGAGAGCACTAGTCACTGATCCTACCAGCTGAGTGTAGGCCTACGGCCTCGCTCAGATATTTATCAGCGAACTAAACTCTGTCATAGAGCAGATGAGCTCATTACCTAGTATCACAGTAGCCGTGGTGATATAACAATGCTGAGTGTGGAAGGCTCGTGATAATATAGTGGACAAGTCTCGTATTTTATAAATTCATACGTTTATTAGGTGAAAATCATTCATCTTCAAACATGATGGTAAACTCCGACATTCTTGTTGTTTACCTCCTGAATTCCCAGTCCCACAAGTGACGTGTGTACAAGCCCTGGATACGTCTATCCATTCGTGCACACACGTTCACCAACTATGGTTTCCCACTAGTTAATGAATGCGCAGCATTCCCTAACTCTTTACTCCTAAGCTATACTGTTACAATACCTCCCCTTCTTCAAGGAGATTTTTTCCCTGAAAAAATCTCAACCCCAACTCTTAACCACTTAACTCTACTATACCTGCCCAACAACCCCATATATTTCTCAACTCAATTCTCACCCTCTTATCTCATCATAGCCAAATGCTAACTAGAGACATACTTCATACTATATCAATAATACAAAACTCTCTACAAAACTCGTTATAAAGTTCTCCACAAAAACTCTCTACAAAATTCTCCATAAGCGAACCGCTATTAAAGTGTCCATTTAAATTATGATTGACAAAAATTGAAGATATTTCCCTTATCTTTTTCTCCTTATTCACATTCTCGCTATTCCAGGATAGACAGAAAAGTTTAGTTTAGTCAGTTAGGTTGGATAGGTTAGATTTGGTAGGTAGGATTTGGTAGGTGCGCACCTTAAAAAAATATAGAAAGTAAGGGGGAAAGGTAAGAAGTAACCACATTTCTCTTCCCATGCATTCTCAAAACTTTATAAAAATAAAGTTTCTAAAATTTATCTTCATTTTCGTCAATAATAATTGTTGTTATCAAAAAGTTGATCCAACACTACAACCATTTTGTATTATACAGCTCCTCAAATTCAACTATTCCTTCAAAACCTCCAAATTATTAGTATACTGTTACGTACAGTCTTCTTCTTCCAGTGTCCACTAATTTAAATGCCAAAATTCAACCTGGCATTCCCCCCATATTCTCCCATTAAACGCTGTTCAACCCAGCTCCTATTTCAACTCCCCATTTACCCAATATCGCCCGTCACTCCAATCCATGTACTTACGTTACGAACCAACTAATGTAGTCCCTATTTCAATCCCCCATTTTAACTCTTTCCAAACCACCTGTATTATCAATTTTTGCTGATACCCCCAGCCACTTTTAAATATACTCCTCCATTACAACATATTGAATCACTTCACTAATCACTACCACTTCCTCCTTAACTCAACCATGTTTCACCCTCAATTTCTATTTATAACCGTTATATACGTTAAACAACTCAACGTCTATTTCACATTTTCTGTAAGTTCCCAAAAACAGTAATAATTTTAGACACACCCAGGATAACTCAATAAAAGCAACGTTAAATTATCCTCACATTTTATAAAGAATAATTGAAGTCAAACAACAAACTACACAATATCAACCCCCTCATTCTTTGACATCATCTTTATCCCCACACATTAATCAAATTAAACATATGTTATGAAACGAAAGACCATATATATACATACATATTATGACTTAATCAATTATTTTCCGTCTAAGAAAAACTCAACACTTCAACTTAAAAATCAAAATGATCACAAAGCATATATCAATAAGTCTGAACTTACTACCATATTATGTCTACTCATCCCAACAACTCTTGATTAAGTTGCCAACTTCCTTCCTTGGAAATATATAAATACCTTGTCTAACTTCTTCTTCTATCTGCAATCTAAAGAATATTCTACCGCACTATTTATCCCTTCTCCACTTTCTTAATAGCTTCAAATTTTTTTCTATAAGTGCAATATCTACATCAATATCGTCATCCTCCTGAGGAGAACTATCTTCTTTCATATCAGCATCTTCATCAGTTTCTGACTTTTCATCCATCTCTTGTTCTGCATCTGTATATCCATTACTAGCAACCGCTAATCTCTTCCTTTCTAAATCCAATCTAATTTTTCTGTCTTGACGTCTTAATAAATTTTCAAACAGTGGCATATCTTCATCACTTGAAGAATTCAGTCTAAACTTCCTTTGCCTCTTAATTTCTCTTTCTTTCTGTCTATCTAACTTTCTTTTTACTGCCTGTCTTGTATTCATAAATGGTGCTTCTATGTTTTCCTTGATTGATTCTTCACTATTATAACCGTCATACGTGTTGTTTTCCTCTATCACGACTGTTTTTGGTATTGTTTCTTCTTGTTCAGCCGTAGTAGATGCTGTTGTTACTTGTTTCCCATTCTCTATAGGTATTGGATATTCCGTTTGTCTGACAATCTGTCCATCTGACAATTCTTCTGAATAACAATTATTATTATTCTCTGCATCTTTTTCCTCATTATCCCGTCTTAAGTACTCCACATGTGAACGTGCAACATGCCCTGTAACTTGGTTCTTAATAGTATACGATACTGGACCCTTCTTTTCTAAAATATAATATCCCGGGACACAATGAGCATCAAACTTAGAGTTTTTCCTATGTTTTTGTAATAAACTCTATCACCTATGTTGAACTCTTGTAAGTGTGCATTTTTATTTGCGTATTTCTTCTGTCTTTCTCGAGCCTTAATTATATTATTTCTTAAACGTACATGTGCTTTGTGCATCTCTTGCAACCTTGTTTCCTGAAAATCCTCCCCCATATATTTTCTCCTAGGCTTTAATAAATTGTCAATTGGTAATATTGGTTCTCTCCCATGTACTAAGTAAAATGGTGAGAAACCTGTTCCTTCATTTTGGTGTGTACGGATCGCCGCTAATGCTATTCCCAAATAAAGATCCCAATCCATATCGTGTTCGTCTACATTTTTCGCTAGTATGTTGTATAATGTCCTATGTTGTCGCTCATTTTTGGCATTCGAAGTTGGTCTGTAATATGAAGTCTTAATGTGTTTTATATTCAAATCTTTTACCAATTTTTCAAACTTTCTATTTACAAATTCTTTCCCATTGTCTGTAAGTATTATTTGTGGACACCCAAACCTTGGTATAAATTCTTGTAAAAGCATATTTATAACTGAATCAGCACTCTTGTCTGGAATTGGATAAACTTCTGGACAGAGACTATATGAATCTACGATATGTAGTAAGTATACATTTCCCGATAATGTTTTTGGATGAGGACCTGAAATATCCAAACTTACTTTCTGCATTGGAAATTGAGGAATATCAGTATCCTGTAAGGGACATTTAATTATCTTCATGTTTCTTAACCTACACTTTTCACATGCTTCAACATATTCATATACGCTTTTAAATAAATTCGGCCAGTAATATTTACTGCTAATAGCCTTAACCAACTTATCTCGTCCAAAATGACCATTATTATCGTGATATGCCTTTAAAACTTCTTGTTCTAAATGTTTCGGAATATATTTTCTTATTCCTTCACCTTTTTCACTGATATAATATAATTGATTGTCTTCTTGTAACTCTACAAATTTTCTTTTAAAACTATTTTCCCCTGTTTCTTTCAGTTTTCTTTTTATTTGTACTATTTTTGGATCTAATTCTTGTTCATCTTTCATATTAAACTGTTCCAAATGTGGGTCTTCTGTTGTAGGTTCAGACTCTTGATCCGACGGTAAACTCTCAAAGTTTTCTCTATTTATTATGGCAGAATCTAATATATTTACTTGCCAGTTTCGATCATCTATCTCTGGTTCAGCTTCATCTTCCGTGTTCCCTGATGACTGTGGATACGGGATCCTAGACAAAAGATCGGCGCATGTATTATGTTTTCCTGAAACATATTCCACTGTAGCATTGTATCCCTGTAGATTCAATGCCCACGTTTGTATTTTCCTATTTTGCATTGGTGCTTCTAATATAGACTTTAATGGCATGTGATCAGTTCTAATAATGAAATTGGCATTATGTAAGTAGTAATTTAGTTTTTGTAGAGCGTAGTGTATGGCATAAGCTTCTTTCTCAATAATCGGCCATTTGCGTTGAGTTTTGCTAAGCTTATGTGATAAGAAGTAAATTGGCCTTTCATTTTTAACCCCTGGTATTCCAGACTCTTCTCCTTCATATGGTTGAACCAAACATGCTCCTATTGCATTATCCGAAGCATCTGTATATAGTATTAATTGTTTGTTCAAGTCTGGATGCGTCAATAGTGGTACCACTGTTAAACTGTTTTTTAAAAAATCGAATGCTTTTTGACACTCATCATCCCACTTAAATCTAGCGTATTTACCCGTCAAATTTGTAATTGGCTCTGCAATCTTTGAAAATGCTGGGACAAACCGCCTATAATACCCACATGTTCCTATAAACGCACGTACTTCCTTTATGTTAGTTGGAGGAGGTAACTCTTTAATAGCCTTTATCTTTTCCTGGTCTGGTTTAATTCCTTCTCTATTTATTATATACCCCAAATATTTTGTTTCTGTTTTTAAGAACTGGCACTTACTAAGCTTCAATTTAACATCATGCCTTCTTAACCTGTCAAATACTAGTCTAATATGTTTTAAATGATCCTCCACATCTCCTTTCGTAAAAATCAGAATGTCGTCTATATATGCTAGAGCAAACTTTTGCATACCTTCTAAAACTTCATTTATTAAGAGCATATAGTGAGACGGGGCAGTTCGAACGCCGAACGGCATACGTAAGAATTCGTAAGAACCCATATGAGTACAGAAAGCACTTTTCTTTTGCGCGTCCTTCGACATCGGAATACACCAAAATCCTGACCTTGCGTCTAGCGTCGTGAAGAATGTGGAGCCATTAAGCAACCCCAAAATATCATCAATCACTGGCAGTGGGTATGCTACATTCTTAGTGATTTTGTTCAACGCCCTGTAGTCACAACAGAACCTGCTCGAACCATCAGGTTTGGCTACTATGACGACCGGAGATGACCACTCTGACTTTGATCTTGTTATTATCCCTGCTTTCAACATATCTTCTATTGCCTTTTCCACAATTTCTCTATTTCTTAATGGAGTTCTATATGGTTTTAAACTAATTGGTGGATGGTCTCCTGTATCTATTTCCATTGTAACTGTTTTTGTCTTACCCAATTCTAAATCACTAATCGCAAAAACGTCTTGATTTTCTGTTACGAACTTTTCTAATATTTCCCTATTTTCCGGCGGAGCTTTTAATTGTGATAACAATTCTTGTTCTCTTGTCTTTTTATAAACTGTATCTATCTGAGATGGACGTTTCTTAAATGTATGGATCAATTCATCATTTCGTCTTTTCCAGCTTCTTTTATACTTATTTCCGACATTATTTCTAATCATGGGAGTTTCTGAATACTTATTTCCCCATATGTTTTCTTTGTCTATAGTTAACATGTTATTTTCACTATACTCTACTTTAGCGATTACACAACCTCTATATAATGTAATATGTTTTCCTGTATTATTTAGGAGCATCACTGGAAAGCTGAGATGTCTATCTAGTACTATTAACCCATCGGTGACTTCTAAGCCCGGTTCCTGTATTATTTCTCTCTCTAATTCTGTTATTTTAACTGTTTGTCCAACCGAAAAGTATGAGTTTTTTTTTATTTTTGCCTGTATTAAATTAACCGTTTGTGGTTTCAAATTCATGGTCGTTTTGACTCTAACTAGTGTCGACACATGCATATCCTCTTCCAAATCTACATACACATCTTGGAATTTTAATTTATGCAAATCAAAAAAAAGTCTCACCCCATTTTTCAATAAATAATCTCTACCCAATATCATATTTCTATTTAAATCCTTGACCACATGGAACATATGCCTAACATTTATCCCTCCTAATTTAAAATTTATTATCGTTTGTCCAAGCACTTCTAATCTGTGTCCAGTTACCGAATGAAGATTCTCCTGAGTTCTAAATATTTTACAATTTTTTAACATTCGATATAAAAATGTTTCTTTAATCACGCTAACTTGTGCTCCCGAGTCAACTAATGTTCTAACTTTATATTTTCCTATTTCTACTATACATGAGCTAGGATCAACCATATTTAGTGACACCTGTTTTATCTCGCCTTGGGGAGATAACTTCTTATGTTTTTTTATTTCTAAATGTCCTATTATACTCATCATTTGGGTTTTTAACACATTGATGCATCTTTAGGATCTTACTATCTTCCCCCCTACTGCCGATCCTGTTCAGTAAGCGGGACGCCAATTTCCCTGATTTCCTGATCTTCTAAAATTTCTCTGCATTTCTCCATAATTCCCATTTGCTGATCTGCTATTTGCAGTTCTGTTCTGTGTACTCGTCTGAACACCTCTATTACTTTGTGTATTCGATGGGAGACGTCTGTTACCACAGAAGCGAAAAATGTGCCCACGTTGGTGGCATCCCCAACAAACCACATTCGTGTTATTTGTGTTACCTTCCATGTTTCTTACAGTATTTCTCACTTGTCCTTCTCTACCTTGATTATATACGTTAGTGTTTCTTTGTACCATCTGTACTTCTCCTCGTCTTCCTCTCCATCCATGTCTATACTGTCCTATTTCCATAGGTTCTTCAATTCTATCTTCCGAACTACTACCTAACTCTCGTCCTACTCTCAATCTAAACCTTCTCCTCAAGCTTTCTTCTTGTATAGCGATATCTACCGCTTGTGACAATCTTGCAGGATTCTCTCTCAATAACTTAAATTTCAGTCCATCTGACCTAATCCCATCAACAAAAATCCCCACCAACATCCGTTCTACTTCTTCAGCTCGTACATTCTGTCCCAAAAATGACTTCTCAGCTAAATTGATTAACCTATCACTGTATAGCTGTACACTTTCCGTAATATTTTGTCTCGTTTGTCGCAACACTGAGAATGCGTGTTGTGGATCAGTAATTTCTGCGTATTTATGTGCCAGGTCGGTTTTGAATTGTTCCCAGGTTTCATCTCCTCCCGCTTCTAGCTTTCTTCTTATATGGTCAGAAACTGGACTTGTACTAGTTCTATATGCTAAATTCTTTTTATCCTCATCTGTAGCGTTCACTAGATAAGCATGTTTCTCAATAGAAATAACCCATTTCTTAAACTGATTCGCCTGTCCATTAAATCTCTCCACATCACTGATTACACTTTGCTGTCTCAATACTGCATCTAACTTTGATATTGCTCCGCCAACTCCACTCAATACCTGCGAAAAATCTTGGGGCTCCATCCTAAAATTCTATAATGGAAATTATCAAGCAATATAATATACAAATATTTTCAAACAATATTATTTCAAAGTAATCATCAAGAAATATTCTGTTCAATTAATTAATCTAAAACTATCCATTACCTAAACTTAGACGAAAAAAGATTCCAACCGATGATCTTGATGAAAAAGGTTCTAGTTCCAATCGCGAATCCTGATAAAAGGGACTCTAATTGACCATTCTGATGCAAAAAATTCCAATCGAGGATCTTGTTAACAAAGGACTCTGATCGACAAAACTTGAAAGGAGCAGAAAAAGAAGAGCCTCTGGACTTCTCAGCTCAATCGAAGTCGATTCCTTCCAGTTGTTTACATGCCGCTGATTATGCTCGTTTGGCTTTTAAATTTACAACGCTCGATACAATACGGACTGATTGATTGCTTGATTGATTGATCGATTGATTGACTGATTGATCGATTGCTTGATTAGTTGATCGATTGATTACTTGATTGACTGATCGATTGATTGTTTGATTAATTGATCGATTGATTAATTGATTGATCGATTGCTTGACTAATTGATCGATTGATTACTTTAAGCGTTGGCTAAAAATTCTGGAGTTTACCTTCCGACAAGCAAGGTCACCTTCACTGTATTTCAACCGACAACATTTAACGGTCTCAGCAAATCTGACACGACAGCATATCTGGTACATCCATACGTTTCAGAGAAAAAACGAGCAAGTCAACAATGGATGGATTCAAGCCTGACGATGGCCACTCTGTTTCAGCACTCGGAACATTACTTGTTATGTGGCGTTCCAACAACAGTCAGTTTAAATCAATTGAAACCAATTTGACTTGAGACAAGTTGACCAGATTCATCAACGCCTTCACTTAGCTGAAGTGACTGTTGACCAGCTTGATTCGAGAATTTGACCTTGACTCCACCTCAAACAGTCCAGTGAGCTGAAACCATGCTCATAAATTTTTCCATTCTCGATAGTTCTCTGTTTTAATTGGAGCTGATCGTTCGGGTGTAAAGACAATTTATTTCCCGAGGTACAAGGTTACTTTATAATTCGTAAAATGCAATCAGCAGCAACATCATTATATCATTTGCAATTTTCGCTGTAAAACGGCAATTCTTGATCTCATCAAAACAAAAACAGCGTAGGTCAGCGATCAGGGCACTGTATATTATTGAGTTATGCATACAAAACTATCAGTCTTTCTATAAAATAAGATTATTAAACCTTCTGACCTTTACTGAGAAATCCTCTTAATAAACACTGAGAAATCACAACAACTACCCCTGGGCGGGCTTTTAGTTGTTGCGTCTCTTATTAATTACTTGAAAACTTCCATAACATTCGTTTCCAGACGTAGACAAAACACTCCTTCGTTTGTTCTTTGCTTGTCAACAATCTTCGCGACATCCCATGTTTGCAATCTTGAGGTCGACGGCACCAATTCAGCCTATATCACAGTAGCCGTGGTGATATAACAATGCTGAGTGTGGAAGGCTCGTGATAATATAGTGGACAAGTCTCGGCTTTTATAAATTCATACGTTTATTAGGTGAAAATCATTCATCTTCAAACATGATGGTAAACTCCGACATTCTTGTTGTTTACCTCCTGAATTCCCAGTCCCCCAAGTGACGTGTGTACAAGCCCTGGATACGTCTATCCATTCGTGCACACACGTTCACCAACTATGGTTTCCCACTAGTTAATGAATGCGCAGCATTCCCTAACTCTTTACTCCTAAGCTATACTGTTACACTAGGTCCGAATCAGGCTATGACAAGGAAAGACCAATAAACAAAGTGCAGAACCCCAGTGGGCACCCCACTGAAAGATCCCACTATTGGACACTACCCCCATCTACCAACCCATCCTTAATCTCTCTAAATATCACCCCACTACACTATTCTCACTAGCAGAGCTAATTCTCACTTCACTACTCTATTCTCAACTAACAGAGCTAATCATCACTTCACTACTCTATTCTCAACTAGCAGAGCTAATTATTTCCTCACCCTAGCTAGTTTTAACAAGGCTACTGCCTATATTAATTAGGCCTAAATACACTATATGTAATACCTTATGCAACACCGCATCACTCCTGGATGGCCTCTACAATTTGCCATAAAGACACATGTTATTTAATCTTTAATTAAATCTAACACTGTAGATGTCTCCGAATTCCTAACAGCGGTACAGAAACACGTCAGCTCAAGTCAACTTTCTTGTCTACACTAACTGTAAACAAGTCATGTTTTTGTCAAAGAGCATTGGAGTTTTCTAGTGAAGTTCTTTGATGTCAACACATCAGAGGGTTCCAGGGGCAGTCTATTGTAACATAATACTGGAGAATTCAGATCCAGAATTGATGAAAGGCCTGAAGCCGCCATCGCTAGGCACCGCAACTATTTAATATGGAGAAATATGTTCCCAATTTCAGACACCACCGGGATTCCTGGAGAAGTCCCGAGATCAAAGGGAAACGTCGGCATTCTGTTTGCCCGGATCTCAGGAGAATGGAGAAGGGGGGGGGGGGCGGTGCCGTCTTGATTGAAGTCCGGTCACGTGAGTGACGTCACTCGTGCAACATTTTGGCTGGGTGACCTTAACGAAACTTGCGTGCAGTCTGTGGATGAACTACATATAACAGGAGTGTTTGGTTGTTCCTAGTTCTAATGGAGAAGAGGATTTAAGGGGTCTCCTGTGTTTTGGAAATTGTGATGAATTGTAAATTCCGACTCCGAACAGGAACACTAGCATAAGGTAGTCTAGTATTAAATAGAGTTAGTATTTGAATTTAGTGATAGTGTGTTGTGTGAACGTAGTTTAGGTGCGTCGGCCACAGCTGGCTGATGCATAGCTTAAAAGAGGTAGAGTGATATATCATTTCAGTCGGCAGGGTAATACCAGTGTAATGGGATGATATTCGGTGAGATTTGGGATGGGGGGGGGGATAAGGAAAATGTAAATGGTGGGATATTCCGGTAGGGAGGCCTACTGGGGCTCCTGTGGTTGTCCGTTTGGTCTTTCCTGTTCCTTACCACACAAATGTGAAGAATTATTCTGCCTTGATGCCAGAGTGTAGTTCTAGGTTAACCAGGATAAATATCTGAGTGGCCTTTGGCCTACAATCACATACAGTGGATTCGAATAGGGTTTTTCTCTCACAGAATGTTTTATTTTTCACCAGGTTCAACTGTTTAACAGAAAGAAAGTATTACTACTAGGTGTGGACAATGCCAGTCACACTGAGTGATATTTTACTGTACCGGAGAAATTAAGGACAGCTGGGAGAGGAGGAAAATAGCAGTTATACTGAGTGCAGTTATATTAAATGGCCTCGGAAATGGGACATCGTTCCAAAAATTATAAACTCATAGAAATCAGGAGTGTTATCCTGAAAGGGCCAGTGTAGCAGTGATTGAGTGCCCAAGGCAGTTGTTTTTATGAAACTATTAATACCTCCATAGACAATGACAATATTAGGTAGAGAGGTGGAATAACAGTGATTTTAAAGTAACGGTGACTATGTCTAGTGACCATCACTATAGGTTGTAGAGAGGTTGCAGAGTAAAGACACTCATTCAGTAACATTTTGCAACCGGACAGAAAGTTTTCTTTAAACTCGTGTGAGATATAGGGAGATCTTCGTGGGTATCAGGATTTTAATGAACATATTGAGTACATAGTGTGTTCCTGATTCATGGACATTAATAGGCCATATTCAGTAGTGGAGAACAGTCACCCAGACTATATATGATTAACTCCAAGAAGTCAACCATTATTCGGAGAGATGCTTCATTCGGTGAGACCTGTTCCGAACTTACTGTGGTGTGATGTGGAATTGCCTAACATGATGAAGAACGATCCTGAGCTCACTAATCTATTCTCGCATACACCATAGAAAATACTACATATTTCCACACGCAAACAGTGCACACACACACACACACGTGACAATTTTCTGTATTAAATGTTTTATTTTATCATTTGTTAAAATACAGTCTTGTGTGGGTATGTTCTGGAGGAATATGAAGGGTATCGTTTAGTGGTAAGAAGAAGAAGAGAGAGAGAGACAGTGTACCTAAGACTGACAGGGGGTTTGTAGACAAAGGTCCGGCAGAAGCCCAAGCTAAGAAAAGGGAATTTAAACAGTGTGCCTGTTGACTCCACTTCCCCCTAGGGACGACAGGCGACAACTATCCATTTCATAATTCTTCTCTCCCCTTTTTTTAATCAATGCAAAAGTGGTCTCTCTTGTTTCAACAACCAAAACAAGCTAGCGAGTTCTTACATTCTCCCAATCGGGTCACAATAACAAGCCTACAATTTTCTGTCTTGTGGGGAACTTTCAAAGACGACTGTCCTGTTTGATCTCACCGACTCCCCGTAGTAAACAACTTGTAGTTGCGAATTAAACTGTCTTTGGTATTTTTATCATCTGATTGTTAAATTACAGTGATTTCACGACAGTGTGACGGTTTATTCCATGCTCAGTCTTCGTAGACTTAGATGGATAGGATAGGATAGGACGGGGGGCTGAGTGGTCTCGAGGTACGGTGTCCGCCTCGAGTGCTGGAGGCCCCGGTGAGGACCGGGATTTATTTAAAAAATCCACCTGGACTTCTAGTAACAAAATTTCCCCTGGTCTCTGGGTAGTGAGATCGGACGTCCGTGTGAATTGTTGGGTACGCAAAAAAATCCCTTGGCAGTTGGAAATCGAAAAAGAGTAGCCTAACGGCGCTGCCCGGGCAAAATTTCGAGTTAAAAATCTACCCAAAGTATTTCAGGGTCCTCACCGATGCAACGGAGTTCGTGCACTGTGCTGAGTTTCTCCAAACTCTGGTTTGAGTTAGGAGAAGAACTTATGGGTTGCACCCGTGTGCCGTGATGTTGATCCGTCGACTAAACTAAACTGAAGTATCATATACAACAATTTCCGTAGTGTAATATCATTACAGTTTGGTTCCCTTATCCTTATCCTCTATAAAATATGGGTGTAGCACCATATACCCAATACGCCCTACGTCTTGTAAAAGGAGACTTGACTGACTCACTAGTACGTTCATCGTTCGTTAGAAAATACTCAGAGATAGATTGGCGAAATGCATCTAGAAAACTCCAATAGGGCCTATAGTGACTGTCTGAGCGTTGTGCACGATGTAGAGTAAGTGAAACATTCTGAATGATGTCATGTAGTCCATTACCGTTATCTTCGAGGATATCGTTTTGTGACTTAATTGACTAGCCTTAGAGTGACCTCTCGCCACTGTCGGTCCCGTTTCAGCGACTAGCTTACAGCCCTCGACCGTATTTGAGATCCTATTAAATCCCACGTTCAGAGGACAGTCGACAGTCTGTTTTCTGGGCCGCGAGGCGTGTAAAAGGATGCTTTACATGTTGTTTTGCTGTTCAGCCTACATTTTACGAACATTGAACTATGGTGTACGATAACCGTTTGTTCTCTTATCTTCTCTTGTACAGCACCAACATATCTAAATTACGAGTCATAGTATCTGTCTTAACGTATAGGGCACCAACATATCTAAATTACGAGTCATAGTATCTGTCTTAACGTATAGGGCACCAACATATCTAAATTACGAGTCATAGTATCTGTCTTAACGTATAGGGCACCAACGTATCTAAGCTGCGTGATCTCGCATCTGTCTTATAGAGCACCAACATATGAAAACTATGTGTTTCCTTATCTATCTAGGGCACCAATATATCAAAACGACGTGTTCCCTTATACATCTTACAGAGCACCAAAATATCTAAACTATATGTTCTCTAGTATATCTAATAGAGCACCAACATATCAAAAATACGTGTTCTTTTATTAATCTTATAGAGCATCAACATACATAAACTATATGTTCTCTATCTTAAAGAGCACCAATGTGTATCAACTACGTGCTCTTCTTGCAGTTTTATGAAGCATTTACATATCTAAACTACCTGTTCTCTTAGCAGTTTTATTGAGCACCAATATCTTATATGGCGTAGGGGTTAACGTCTTTCTCCGTAATTCAGTATATTCTCGCGAGTAACGCAGCTGCGCGAGAATCGGCAGCGGTTCGCGCCGCTCTGGTAACTTACGGGAGTATGTGAGCCGGTCGCTCAGAAAGCAGTGGCAAACTACTGAGCGTAATCTTGCCTAGTACATCAACAGCAGCTGAGAAATGCTGGTGTTGACTGCAACGTCCATTAAGGGATATGCAACAAAAAAAAAAAATATCCTATAATCATGTTTTATCTTTGCAAATTTAATAAAGCACCAAATTCTCTTAACCAAGTGTTTTCTTATCAGTTGTATAGGAAACCAACATCTCTCCACTGCGTGTCTTCTTATCAGATGTATAGGACAACACATCTCTCAGCCACGTGTTCCTTTCGACATTTTATAGTATGCCAACATCCCTCAACCACGCGTCCTCTTAGAGTTGTATAGGACACCAACATCTCTCAACCACGCGTCCTCTTAGAGTTGTATAGGACACCAACATCTCTCAACCACGCGTCCTCTTTGCAGTTATAACACAGGAAATCAATTGGGGAACCCGCTGAGACTGCTTAGACAGTTACATAAATGAAAACGCATAGTATTATTAGGCGTTCACAGAAGGAGAAGAAGGAAGTAGAAGAAGGAAGTAGAAAACATAAAATTTGAAAGCTATAATTATAGACCGGGATTCGAACCTGTCACCTCCAAATGGCAGCAGCGCCTTGCTGCAGGAAACGAGTGTACTTCGACGCATGACCAACTATACACTCCATAAAAAGTGTCTTTATTAGTCATGTCTATCATACACATGAACCTACAACTATGGAATACGGACAGAATTCGTATCAAACCAGTTGTATAGGACACCAACATCTCTCAATCGCGTGTCCTCTTAGAAGTTTTATAGTACCCCAATATCTCCCAACCACGTCTTCTCTCAACAGTGTTATGATAAGGTAATGCAACAGTGTTATGATAATGTAATGCAACAGTGTTATGATAAGGTAATGCAACAAGGTTATGATAAGGTAATGCAACATTGTTATGATAAGGTAATGCAACATGGTTATTATAAGATAATGCAACAATGTTATGATAAGGTAATGCAACATGGTTATTATAAGGTAATGCAACAAGGTTAGGATAAGTTAATGCAACAACGTTATGATAAGGTAATGCAACATGGTTATTATAAGGTAATGCAACAAAGTTATGATAAGGTAATGCAACATAGTTATTATAAGATAATGCAACAATGTTATGATGAGGTAATGCAACAAGGTTATGATATGGTAATGGAATAAGGTTATTATAAGGTAATGCAACAATGTTATGATATGGTAATGCAGCAAGGTTATGATAAGGTAATGCAACATGGTTATGATAAGGTAATGCAACATGGTTATTATAAGGTAATGCAACAAGGTTAGGATAAGGTAATGCAACAAGGTTATGATAAGGTAATGCAACATGGTTATTATAAGGTAATGCAACAAGGTTACGATAAGGTAATGCAATAAGGTTATTATAAGGTAATGCAACATGGTTATTGTAAGGTAATGCAACAAGGTTATGATAAGGTAATGCAACAATTTTATTATAAGTTAATGCAACAAGGTTATGATAAGGTAATGCAACATTGTTATGATAAGGTAATGCAACAAGGTTATGATAACTTAATGCAACAAGGTTATGATAAGTTAATGGAATAAGGTTATGATAAGGTAATGCAACAATTTTATGATAAGGTAATGCAACAAGGTTATGATAAGGTAATGCAACATTGTTATGATAAGGTAATGCAACATGGTTATGATACGATAATGAAACAAGGTTATGATAAAGTAATGCAACAAGGTTATTATAAGGTAATGCAACAAGGTTGTGATAAGGTAATGCAATAAGGTTGTGATAACTTAATGCAACAAGGTTATGATAAATTAATGCAATAACGGAGCAGCTAGACACTCGCCTGCCTTACCTATTGTCTTCGGTTCGCTCCACATCAGGCCGATTTCCAATGTCTAAAATTAACATGGGCTCCTATATCGACCCTGCTTAAAATGGATACCATGCTTTATCTTGGGAAATAAAGGTGGCCGGTGGGATATCGACGACTTCACCAACAGAGTGTTGTATGTCTATAACAAAAAATGGCTCTAGCTCCGTATCCTTAATGCGCCTTAAGCGTGTAAAAGTAATAGTTACTTTATACTTTATTGAACTGATTAAGTGCTATGGATGATAAATCATCTTAAGCGACTTCCTGTATGTGCCAATGGATTATACGTAGTAGTTTTCCCTATACATTCCCCTTTAATTTGATATGTAATATAGCATGTCTGCTACCATGTTAACAACTGTTAAGTCATAACTGTGACACAAGCTTAGTTCCCATATTTCTCCATCCATGTTTGTTAGGTTCAGATCTACCTTTTGTTTGGCATTGAACCTGTTAATGTAACAACAAGAACACTAGTTGACAAAGAATGTATATTTCTTTCAGAACCTCTAGAACAGAACACTGTAGATGAAGTTTATTACAGTCGACAAGCAAATTGATATTTGAACATGATGTATGTCTGCAAAATCGACGCCAATTTAACACGCGTCAAACTTCAGACTAGCTAATGGAGACGGAATCTCGTTTATTGCTGTGAGCTTTTCATACATGTGTCTAGTTCAATGATTCTCAAACTGTTCCTGGTACGAGACTTTTTTGTGTTTTATACATTACTGAGAACCTTATAAGTTTTCGTCAATATAGGATTCACATTCAGTATTAACACGCCAGACAGCCTTGCACTAGTTTTGATAAAATGGTATGAGTGCCTGTCGTTCGGACAGCAATAACAAACTATTGAATGTAAACTTGCCAAGAAATCACAGTCAAAATATGCTGGGGTTACCTGCAACGTCGTGTAAAGGATATGCAACTAACTTTTTTATTAACACACCATACAGCTGTTTAAATGGTCTCTGGAATACCAGCAGTTAGATGTTCAACACTTGGGGAATTATTGGTCCAGAGAACTCTCTAAAATTCTTTACCATTATTATTAATATTATTATTATTATTATTATTATTATTATTATTATTATTATTATTATACGGAAATCAGTAAAGTTGTATGTACATAAGTATGTACATGCGTACATGCACAGGCACACACACATACTCATAGAGAGATACACATACACATAGACATACAAACACACACAGAGGAAGACACAGACACACACATACTTACATACATACACACATACATACACACATACACTTATAAATTGTATAAATACACACACATATATATATATATATAAACGTAGACAGACACATATACACAGATACAGGCACACACACACACACACATACACACACATACATGTACACACGAACATCCGCACATTCGTAAATACCCAGGTGTGAGAGAATGAGACGGCCTGAGCTTGGAGGAGGAGAATATCTTTACTGTGTCTAGTAACCTCAGAAAATGCTAAGAATACCACAGACGTACATAAAAAAAAAAAAACAGCATTGAAAATGAAGGGAGGGAGGAGTTCTCTAGAAATCTAGAGTGACAACTGGCACAGTTGATGGAAAAAGAACAAAGTGAAGGCAGGGAGATTTATATTTTAAAATATACCTGGTAGGCGTGGACACATGGCTTAATCGAGACAAGAACACAGATCTGATCTACGACTCTGGTGATCATGTGAGGTGGCGAATCATGACCGTCCATGCTTATAGGCATGTCACAGGATGATGGTGTGTAACCTACTGGATAAATGTCACTACAATTGCAGGTAGATCTGTAGTGTTAGATTTTCGTGTACTGTGACAATAATGTATGGGGTAGTTTCTCAACTACCTTCTCAGCCCTTGTGCTGAAGAAAAAAATTCCCTGTAGCTCTGTAGCGTATTCTCAGCTTATGAGGTGGGATGGAAACTACTTCTCTACTAGGGATTGACAGCATCACATTGTTCATAAGTCAGTGCACTAATTTAATTGTCCCTAAGTAGTCTCCTGTTAGGGTAATTCCATGTTGTAAGCTTAAGAGCAAGTAGAAATAGGCGATTAATCGTTATCTCACTTTGGCGAGCAACGAGCCCAGACGTCGAACCCGCTACCTGCCGTGGTCATGCCATTACCTGCGTAGTTCGTCATCACTTCGATGGCGCATCCGCCTTTCAAGTGCACTAGTTTCCGTGTAATAAATCTAACCACCTACCTCGACACCGCAAGGTACAAGAGGAACCTGATGAGATAAGATTAATGTTCTATGCAATATATCTTTGTCAATGGAGGTGGGGAAAAGAGGTCTTAAGATCTATAATGATCGAGTCAATATTGATACAAGGATGTTAATCATGGGGAAATCAACAGATTAGTAAAGAACTATGTGGAAGCTGCAGGCATGTGGTTGATTGAAAGAATGAAGAGAAAACTATGATAAGTTATAAAGCGTAATGACGCTATCTTGGGAGAAATTATCTCACAATAAGAGCTGGTTACTCGCTTCAGAAGAGGACAATCCACATTCTTTGTGCAAATTATGAGAAGGGGGAAACGTCGTAAAGAACATTGTGACAACAGGAAAGTTGAAGGGGGAGAGAAACGGTGAAGAAGAAGAGAGAAGATGATGGGCACTTTTGCATCATGGTTGGAGGAATATCTAAATCAGAAATAGCTGGCAGTACATGCGACAGAAGACTGTGGATAGACATGATGGCCAATACCACACGCCATGGATTATACGAAGAGTAGCAGTCTACCTGCATTTCCTGATGTGGCAATCATGGTCGCGATCTCTCTGAAGGTGGATTGCTTCTGCCAGCTTGTTTCTATGAACAACGAGATGTTTTTTTGTTTGGCTAGTTAAATGTTATCGACCGGGATTCGAACCTATCACCTCCAAATGACGACAACTCCTTGCCGCAGAAACAAGTGTACTTCGACGCATGAACAATTTGACACGCCTAATAATGTTGCCTTCATTAGCCAGGTCTATCGTCCACATGAACCCACAACTATGGAATAATGACAAAATTCGTATCTAACTATTGAGACAGCACCATGATTATTAATGAACTAGTTTAATTGTATGGCATACCAATGTTGTTCAATTATTTTGTTATTCACTGTATCCACAGACATCTCCTTCCTACACCTTATACGAGGTGGCTCAAATGAAAATCTTAAAAGTGTGATAGAAATTACAATTACAATGTCACTGTCTTGTAACATGTCAGTATACTTCTCAAGAGTGTTAAGCACGTGCTATCATGTGCAGACGAACACGGTGACATCATAGAATAGTTTAAAGATGACCGCCCCATTTTTGACATGCACCTTCTGTTATCCGTTTTTTTTTTTAAATCAGTGAAGAGGTGACACCTATAGATATTCATCGGTAAATCTTCCAGTATGGTGATGTGTGCCTGTCAGTCCAGCAAGTCTATGAGTGGAGTAGGAAGTTTCAAACCTCGTGCCTTCTGTCAAGCAATCAGTAGTGACCCCAGATTGGTTTTGTCTACAGGAATCCAATCACCTTATCGGAGCTGGAGGACTTGCATCGAACACGGTGGTAACTACATCGAAAAATCACACATTTGCTCTTTACTTTTTCAGAATATATTGACAAAAGAAATGAAAACATTTAAGGTGTTCATTTGAAGTTCCCTCATACGAGTGTCAAACATTTGAATTAGCTGAATATTGTCTAAACTTGGTGTAAATATCCACATGTCTCTGAGCAAACATGTATAAATATAGCAACTACAAGGTCCGTACTGTCTCAGGGGTTATTTGATAGGAATCCATACATGATACATCGGAGAAGTATGAGAATAGGAGACCAGTTTCCTTCATCGGTATATGGATTCCCAGAT
>JACEFZ010009783.1:0-2500 GCA_014155875.1 Cepaea nemoralis | reverse complement strand
AAGTAGCGAGGTCATTGTCCTTGCTTCAGAACTATATATTATTGTTGAAATGTCCCAACACTTGATTACTATGATTTTAAGTTTTGGTTTATCATTTGCACGAATTTTATGATACGGTTACGTATCCTCGGCTGTTAGTAAAAAGGCGAAAAAATCCATACAAGCCTTGTGAATGTGGTTTTATAGAAGAATGCTGAAAATTAACTGGACAGCCAAAATAAGCAATATGGACATTTTCAGGGAAGCTAAGTCGCAAAGACAACTTAACACGAACATCAGAAAGAAGCAGTCATCATTTTCAGCCACATTTTAAGAAGGTAAAAACTGGAACATGTTGTGACAACCGGAAAGATTTTGTGGAAAGTGAGATGAAGGAAGACAGCATGAGAAAATTCATGACAGTCTTGGGTCATGGCACGGATGAGATTCGCACGAATTGATCCATGACGTAGAAGATCGCAAATTGTGGAGAAGGCAAGGAACTGGATGATGATGATGATGCTGATGATCATGATGATCATGATGATATGATGATGATGATGATGATGATGATGATGATGATGATGATCATGATCATGATGATGATGATGATCATGATGATGATGATGATCATGATGATGATCATGATCATGATGATGATGATGATGATGGTGATGATGATGATGATGATGATGATGATGATGATGATGATGATGATGATGATGATGATGATGCTATATTTTTAATCATATTGAATGTATTTTAAGCCATTTATGTTTTCTTTCCCTTTAATTCCAATTACCTTGCTTTTTATTTCCTCGTGTGGCGCTCGTTTGCAAAATATCGCGCTCGTGACGCTCCACCAGAATGATTCACGGTCCCTAGCCATAGCCCAGTCTCATGCATCTTGAGGCTCAAGGTGTCTGTGATATCCTGTGACCATCTGTGTGCTGGTCGACCTCTCCCTCGACTCTTCAGGAACCGTGTCTTTTATGACTATGCTTTCCAGACAAAAGTCAGTTTGAACATGGTCAGAGTATTTCAGTTTCCGCTAGCAAACAGGCGCGCTAGCGAAGGTGATAGCGAACTGCACCGGTAATTTCATGAGCACAATTGGACACGGGTCCGACACCTGGACTCGTCGCTTGTCAAAGTGAGGAAATATTAGCCACGTATTCCTCTCTGATTGCAGACCTACCAAATGTCAAAGTGGGGGAAATATTGGCCACGTATTCCTCTCTGATTGCAGGCCTACCAAATGTCAAAGTGAAGGAAATATTGGCCACGTATTCCTCTCTGATTGCAGGCCTACCAAATGTCAAAGTGAGGAGAAATATTGGCCACGTATTCCTCTCTGATTGCAAGCCTACCAAATGTCAAAGTTAAGGAAATATTGGCCACGTATTCCTCTCTGATTGCAGGCCTACCAAATATCAAAGTGGGGGAAATAATAACCACGTATTCCTCTCTGATTGCAAGCCTACCAAATGTCAAAGTGGGGGAAATATTGGCCACGTATTCCTCTCTGATTGCAGGCCTACCAAATGTCAAAGTGGGGAAATATTAGCCACGTATTCCTCTCTGATTGCAGGCCTACCAAATGTCAAAGTGGGGGAAATATTGGCCACGTATTCCTCTCTGATTGCAGGCCTACCAAATGTCAAAGTGAGGGAAATAATAACCACGTATTCCTCTCTCATTGCAAGCCTACCAAATGTCAAAGTGAGAGAAATATTGGCCACGTATTCCTCTCTGATTGCAAGCCTACCAAATGTCAAAGTTAAGGAAATATTGGCCACGTATTCCTCTCTGATTGCAGGCCTACCAAATATCAAAGTGGGGGAAATAATAACCACGTATTCCTCTCTGATTGCAAGCCTACCAAATGTCAAAGTGAGGGAAATAATAACCACGTATTCCTCTCTGATTGCAGGCCTACCAAATGTCAAAGTGGGGGAAATATTGGCCACGTATTCCTCTCTGATTGCAGGCCTACCAAATGTCAAAGTGGGGGAATTATTAGCCACGTATTCCTCTCTGATTGCAGGCCTACCAAATGTCAAAGTGGGGGAAATATTGGCCACGTATTCCTTTCTGATTGCAGGCCTACCAAATGTCAAAGTGAGGGAATAATAACCACGTATTCCTCTCTCATTGCAAGCCTACCAAATGTCAAAAGTGAGAGAAATATTGGCCACGTATTCCTCTCTGATTGCAAGGCCTACCAATGTCAAAGTTAAGGAAATATGGCCACGTATTCCTCTCTGATTGCAGGCCTACCAAATATCAAAGTGAGGGAAATAATAACCACGTATCCTCCTCTCTGATTTGCAAGGCCTACCAAATGTCAAAGTGGGGGAAATATTGACCACGTATTCCTCTCTGATTTCAGGCCTACCAAATGTCCAAGTGGGGAAATATTAGCACGTATTCCTCTCTGATTTGCAGGCCTACCAAATGTCCAAAGTGGGGAAATTTTGGGCCCCACGTTTTCCTTTCTGATTGCAGGCCTACCCAAAAA
>JACEFZ010009782.1:0-87656 GCA_014155875.1 Cepaea nemoralis | reverse complement strand
CAATAGAGATTTATTTCGGTTATTCAACTTACAAATATCCAGGTAGACAATTTAAATTACTGTGGGAATGTTTGTGTTCTACATTTCAGCGTGAAAGATGTATCGTTTTGCTGTAGATTATGCACATCAAGAATATTTCAGAAAATAAATGGTGCAGTCTATTGTTCGTTTCTTCATTATTCAAACATAAAGATAATAACAGAGCTGGTCTCCGAGGACAACAAACAAAGACAACAGACATGTCCACTTGCGGGCCATAAACACGGTATGTCCACAGGTACAATCCTCAGTTGGACGAAGGCATGCTGATTTCCGGCTTTCTGTGTCTGCTCTTTGTTGTCGTAGTCACCGTTCACATAGCTGAGAAAGTCCAACACTTTCTTTGACGTTCCTGTTTTGGAATATAGATACTTAACTCACAGGACCTGAAGGTCTTCATATACACAATCAACATTGTGGATGTCAACATTATTATACACATAGTAACAAGTAAACCAGTAGCCTCTATACTGAGCCATGCCTCTTTAATAGCAAATAAGCAGAGAAACTGCCATCATATAATGACAGAAGAAATGGGTATTCTGAGGAAAATGCAAGGAGTGCTATGGGTATACAAATCAATGAGTCAAGATGCTTTGAATTTTCGGACGCTAAAGCTCAGCGATAACTGGGAAACTTGATGGGGAAAGAACAAGAGGATGACCAATCGATACATATCTGCATGGATGTGTAACACAGCAAATTGGAACAACCCAAACCTCTGTTTTAATCCCGGCAATTTCCCAGACACCCCCTTGTGGATCATCGTCGGAGTTGGAAGCTTCGGTGTTGGTATTTTGTAGGACTCTCTCGGTGAGCTTCTTGACGTTCTGCTTGGAGAGGCTGAGCCAGATACATTATAGCCCTCGCGTAATGATGTCAACACTCTCACCTTTACTACACACACACACGCACACACACGCACACACACACACACACACACACACACAAACCAACATATTTATGTATGGGCACACATACACACAGAAACACGCAGAAACAATTGTCACGAAGCGTTTGGAATGACACTGTAAGCCTACACATCCTTGTCTCTCTTACTATCTACTATTTTGAATTCATGTTTCTGTACTCACCCGAGACTTTGAGTGCTGCAATGAGAACCAGAAATGTGCACAATCTGAGAGGTTGCATATTGTCCAGAGATCTCGCCGAATGAGACAAACATTAGAAAGAGATAGACAATATATAAATGAGCCAACCAGCGTGACATATTTTATTTGCATTAATTATGTATATCACATGTCATTCTACAAGCATCTGTTGAAATTAAGAAACAACAGAACAACTCGAAATGTCGTGCCACATATCTTAAATCATCAATACATAATTAATTGTCTGCTTAGTTTAATAATCAGGAAATATGTATCCTACCAGCGGCGCTGTAGATGTGTGTATAAACAGCTTTACTCGCAGCAGGAATATGTTCAGAGAAGCTTTGACGTGAAATATAAAAATAACAAAGTGGCCTCACTACGGGAAATAAGCTTATTACTTATTGTTGTCAACGTTAATGGTTGATATATATCTGACGTTAAACATTAGTAGCAAGCATCTGCCTGTTAGATGTGGCATTGATGCTCTCATCTCTCTCATCATGTTCCTCTTGTACCTTGCGGTGTCGAGGTGAAGTATAAACTTCGTGAGAGTGCCCGGTTATGGGCTTCGTATATCGACATTCCCATGGATTCTGTTATTCCCTCAGTCCAACGTTTACGTGGTCGGCCTCTTCCTCTGTTTCCATCTGGTCTGTACATCATTGCTTGTTGTGGCATGCTGTTGACTGGTAGCCTACTTGCATGGCCAAACCATTTGACTTGCTGCTTTCTAATAAAATCTAGAGCAGCTTTAACCCCTACTTTAGTCCTGATTTCTTCATTTCTGATCTTATCTCTTCTTGATACGTTGAGTATTCTTCTCAGAAACCTCATTTCTGTTGTTGTGATTTTTCTTTTCTCTTTTTCTGTCATTGTCCAGGTTTGGCATTGGTAGCACAGAGTTGGTAGGAAGATTGTGTTGTAAAGTGCTTTCTTAGTAGTTATTGATACATGTTTGTTCTTTAGTATTGGTGCCATTTGTCCAATGAGTTGATTTGCCTTATTGCACCTATTTTCGATCTCGTCTTCTGATCTGCCATTTGATGATATTATACTTCCTAGGTACTTGAAGCTCTTGATGCATGTGTCGGTAATCTTCAGATATAATAGCACATGTATACCATTTGGCCAGGTTCTACATACTTGCAGCATTTATCTGGATGAATAAATTAGATACAGACAGGTGATGTTGGCCTGTTACCGCACGTTGACATTTGTTAGAGTAGACGCATTACAATTTGTTACAGTAGGCATGTTGATGTTTGTTACAGTAGACACGTTAATGTTTGTTACAGCAGACACGTTAATGTTTGTTACAGTAGATACGTTGATGTCTGTTACAGTAGATACGTCAATGTTTGCTACAGTAAACAAGTTAATGTTTGTTACAGTAGATACGTTGATGTTGGCTACAGTAGATACGTAAATGATTGTTACAGTAGACACGTTGCTGTTTGTTACAGTAGACACGTTGCTGTTTGTTACAATAGACACGTTCATGTTTGCTACAGCTGACACGTCGATGTTTGTTACAGTAGACTCGTCAATGTGTGTTACTGTAGACACGTTGATGTTTGTTACAGTAGACACGTTGATGTTTGTGACAGCAGACTCGTTAATGTTTGTTACAATAGACACGTTGCAATAGATACGTTGATGTTTGTTACAGTAGAAACGTCACTGGTTGTTACAGTAAACAATTTAATATTTGTTACAGTAGATACGTTGATGTTTGTTACAGTAGATGCGTCAATGTGTGTTACAGAAGATACTTAAATGTTTGTTACAGTCCATCCATCATGTGCCGTGCCGATAAGAGTGGGCGGTCATGATTTGCCATTTCACTCGATCACCAGAGACGTGGATCAGCTCAGTGTTTTTGTTTTGACCATGCAACGCGGCCGAGCCATCTAGATATTTACTTCTAGGTCTTCCCTTGTTCTCTTCTCCTCGATCTTGCCAGTTGTCACCAAGTTCTCTAATTTATTTCTTTTAATAACATGCCCAAAAATGTTGACTGTCTACGTTTAATTTATGTAATCAGTTTACAATTTTCGTTTGTTTCTTGTCGGACATAATCATTGGTTTTTCTGTCTTTTCATGGTATTCTTTGCATTCTCTTCAGAAACCACATTTCCACAGACATAAGATGTTTTTTTCAGCATGACTGCTCATTGTCTACTCTTCACATCCATAAAAATGTACATACTCTATGTAGCACCTCAACACTCTTTTTCTCGTAGCAATTGACATCTTTTTGTTGGTCATTATTTTTTCATCTTGCAAAAGGCTACATTCATCATAGCGGTTCTTGTTCTAATCTCTTCAAGACATCTCCCATCTGTTGTTATGACCGTTCCGAGATAATTGTACTGATTAACTTGTTTAAGAACATTCTCATTTACTTGTATACTACATTGTGATATTTCACTCTTCTTAGTGACTACCATAATCTGTGTCTTCTTGCAATTTAATTCTAACCCTAGTTGTTAACTGTGTGTGCAACATCATCATCTACTAAATGTTGCAGATCCTGTTTATTGCCTGCAATCTGTACTGTATCATCTGCATATCTAATGTTATTGATGTTTCTTCCTTCAATTATTATTCCTTTCGTATCTTGAAGAATTCTAAAAATATTTTCCCTGTAGAGGAAAAAGAAATGTATTACACATCCCTGTCTCACACTTCTCTTAATAGGCAGAAAGTTACCTATTTGAATTCTTCAACATTTTCTATTGATCATCCACATTATGAAATAGGATCTTTAGATCAGACAGTAGTTACGTCGATGTTTGTTACAATAGACACGTTAATGTTTGTTACAGTAGAAACGTTAATGTTTATTACAGTAGACACTTTAATGTTTGTTACCGTAGACACGTTAATGTTTGTTTACAGTAGACAACTTACTGTTTGTTACCATAGACACGTTAATGTTTGTTAAATTAGATAAAGTAATGTTTGATACAGTGGACACGTTAATGTTTGTTACACTAGAAACGTCAATGTTTGCTACAGTAGACACGTTAATGTTTGCTACAGTAGACACGTTAATGTTTGCTACAGTAGACACGTTAATGTTTGTTACATTAGATACGTTAATGTTTGCTACAGTAGACATGTTAATATTTACTACAGTAGACACGTTAATGTTTGTTACCATAGACACGTTAATGTTTGTTACCATAGACACGTTAATGTTTGTTACCATAGACACGTTAATGTTTGTTACCATAAACACGTTAATGTTTGTTAAATTAGATAAAGTAATGTTTGTTACAGTGGACACGTTAATGTTTGTTACACCAGAAACGTCAATGTTTGGTACAGTAGACACTGTAATGTTTGGTAAGTAGACACGTTAATGTTTGCTACAGTAGACACGTTAATGCTTGCTACAGTAGACACTTTAATGTTTGGTACAGTAGACACTTTAATGTTTGGTACAGTAGACATGTTAATGTTTGTTACTACATGACTAACCGTCTAGGCACTGACCATATCACCCACCGAGAGCGGGCTGGTCTAAATAATTGTGGGTGTAGCACTATATATGACGATCTTCCTGGTCTAGGAGTTACACGACTTTCTCCGTAATCCCGTATACTCTCGTGACTAACGTAGACGTGAGCGAGAATCGGTATCGGTTCTCTCCTCGTCGGTAACGTACGGGGTATGTGAGCCGGTCGCTCAGAAAGAAATGGTAGTTTGAGTAATTTTGCTCAGAAATCAACAATCAGCTGAAATATGCTGATGTTGACAGCGATGTCCTGTAAAGTATATGCGAAAGAAACGCACTATATATGAAATGTGCCTAAGACGTGTAGACGTGTCCTTTACTTTACTTTACTTTACTTTACTTTACTTTACTTTACTGTATTTTACTGTAATTTACTGTAGTTTACTTTACTTTACTTTACAGTTCTGTACTTTACCTTACTTTACTGTACTTTTCTGTACTTTACTGTACTTTAGTGAACTTTCCTTTACTTTATTATACTGTATTATACGGTATTTTACTTTACTTTACGTTACTGTATTTTACTGCACGTCTGTAATTTATTGTAGCTTACTGTACTTTACTTTAATTTACAATTCTGCACGTTACCTTACTTTACTTTACTGTACTTTACTGTACTTTACCATACGTCACTGTACTTTACTGTACTTTACCATACGTCACTGTACTTTACCATACGTCACTGTACTTTACTGTACTTTACTGTACTTTACCATACGTCACTGTACTTTACCATACGTCACTGTACTTTACTGTACTTTACCATACGTCACTGTACTTTACTGTACTTTACCATACGTCACTGTACTTTACCATACGTCACTGTACTTTACTTTACTTTACTGTACTTTACCGTACTTTACTGTACTTTATGGGACTTTACTGTACTTTACTGTACTTTACTGTACTTTACTGTACTTTACCGTACTTTACTGTACTTTATTGTACTTTACTTTATTGTACTTCATTTACTGTATTTTACTGTACTTTACTGTAATTTACTGTACTTTCTTGTACTTTACACTACTTTACTATACTGTTCTATACTGTTCTATACTGTACGTTACTGTACTTTACTTTATTGTACTGTACTTTACTGTACTTTTCTCTACTGTACTTTTCTCTATTGCACTTTACTTTATTGTGATTTACTATACTTTACTGTGCTTTACTTAATTGTACTTTACTGTACTTTACTTTAAAGTACTTTACTTTACTTTACTGTACTTTACTTTACTTTACTTTACTTTACTTACTCCTCGGCTATGCATGTGTTTTACTATGCGCATGTTACTTTCCGTTACTCCATGACTAAGAGTGTGTTTTTACTGTAGGCATGTTACTTTATGTCTCTGCACCAATACATTATTCTACAGTGGGCATGTTACTCTTCGTAGCTCCACGACAAAGTGCGTGTTTTACTGTTGGCATGGTACTGATCGTTACTCCACGACTACAAGTGTATTTTAGTGTTGGTATGTTACTGTTCATTACTGTGCAAGTTAGAGTGTGTTTTTACTGTTGGCATGTTACTTTATGTCGCTGCACCAATACATTACTCTACAGTGGGCATGTTACTCTTCGTAGCTCAACGACAAAGTGCGTGTTTTACTGTTGGCATGGTACTGATCTGATGTTACTCCGCGACTACAAGTGTATTTTAGTGTTGGTATGTTACTGTTCGTTACTGTGCAAGTTAGAGTGTGTTTTTACTGTTGGCATGTTACTGTTCGTTACTCCACAACTAAGATTGTGTGTTTACTGTAGGCATGTCACTGTTTGTCACTGCACGACTAGTGCTTTACTGTAGGCATGTTACTGTTATTTATTTCACAACTAAGAGTGTGTTTGTACTGTTGACATATCACTGTTTGCCATTGCACGACTACGAATGTGTTTTACTCTATGTATATTATTGTTCGTTACTGCACGACTGAGAGTGTGCTTTACAACAAGCATGTTACTGTTCGTACTCCACGACAAAAGACAATTTTGCCAGAGAGAGTATAGTCTGTTGATGGATCACTTTAGGTTGTCAGGATGATGACTCCTGGTTGGACATGTCTTTAGTTGCCACACGGAGAATCGTAATCTTGTGGTGGGTTTATCATAGGGTACCTGTTGGGGGCATAGAAAATGGTATAATTCCGCTTAACATTTAAGTCAAGTAATGTTGGATACCGTATTCCAGTATCAATATCCAAAAAGGTTCCCTTTCATCGATTAAGAAGAGATAGGACGGGCAGGGGAGGGGGGATTTGGATAGTAGCTACAACAATCTCAGCATACACCCCTAGACAGCACTCAATAATCACACTTAGAGAGCTCAATAGACTGTGCCGAGGTAACGGTATCGATTCACTTGTTTAAGAATATGCCCATTTACTCGTATATTACATTGTGGTATTATTTCCTTCTTCCCAGTGACGACCATAATCTGTGTCTTCTTAATATTCAGTTTTAACCCTAGTTGTTCACTGTTTGCAACAACCGCATCTACTAAATTTTGCAGGTCCTGTTCATTGTCTGTAATTAAGACTGTATTATCTGCGTATCTAATGTTATTGATGTATCTTCCCCCAATGTTGATTCCTTCCATGTCTACTACATTTCTGAATATATTTTCACTGTACAGGGAAAAGATATCTGGAGACATTACACATCCCTGTCTCACACCTCTTTTAATAGGCTGATATATATATATATACATGTTCCTTTTCAATTCACAATCTGTCTGAAAGTGAAGGTCTGTGTTTCGTGCCATGTTATTGCTTTACTTAACTACCATGACTTCCATAGTCAGACTACCAGTGGTCAAAGCAAAAGCACAAGTGTCTTCCTTCATAAGTTTTCCTCCAGCCTGATCCGTAAATGCATCTCACGCGTCGAATGATCGATTCATCAGTTTAAATGACACATCACGCTCTAAAGAATTCTCAAAAATCAAAGCCTATACTTCCGCCTCAACAGAAGCCAGATTTTCTTGTCTGCGTTTTCTGTCTAGTTTAACGCAAACTGAAAATGGAGTATATGGAAAAGGGAGTAACTATGCTGGCACTTGTACCTACTCCTCGTCAGTGTATAAGTCATCATGTGTTATGACTCTATATATTGATAACACGGTGATTTCGCTAGAAGAAACAGATACAGACAACAAACACAGTATAGACTTGCCGTCGGAAAACAGTTCAAGCCCACGGGTATAAGCTTGATTTGGACTAAGTCATGGTCATCTCCGAGTTCCCGTGTCTGTTCTTTATTGTCGTAGTCACCGCTCACATAGCTGAGAATGTCCAATGCATTCTTTGACACTCCTGTGTGCGGACAGAAATAATTAAATTGCAGTAGGTGAAGGCTTTTATTTATAGATAATTAACTTACTTTCCACGGCTCATGACATGACGGATACACAGGCATCCTTGCCGTCCTTGATAGACGATAGTCTGTTACACTTTGCTTTAAAAAATGCAAACTAACTAAAACTCGAAAACGGAACCAGGGATGGGGTTATACCTCTCCATAGCCCATAGCCTAGGCCTGAATTGTAGAGCATGCACTTTTGTATGGATGTGAAGCGTGGACAAGGAGCAGATAAGCTGAAAAAACATCTTGATGGCTGTGGAAATGTGATTTCTGAGGAACATGCAAAGAATAACATGAACAGACAGAAAACCAATGACCATGTCCTACAAGAAACAAATGAAATTCGTAAAATGATTAGAGAAATTAGACGTAGACAGTAAAAATTTGTTGGACATATTATGAGAAGAAATAAATTGGAGAACTTGGTGACAACTGGCAAGATCGAGGGGAAGAGAACAAGGGGAAGACAGAGAAGTAAATAACTGGAAGTCTTGACCACGTAGCATGGTTGAGACAAGAACACTGAGCTGATCCACGACTCTGGTGATCCCGTGTGAATTGGCGAATCATGACCGCCCACGCTTACCGACATGGCACATGATGTATGGATGGAATTGTAGAGACCATACTTGCCCATGCAGCATGATCCCTCTGTCTGCCTGCGCAGTTTTCTCCAGAGGAAAGATAACATTGATGCATCTAGAACAAGACAAGCAGCAGCAATTGCCGGATCAGCAAAGCAATGTTGTGAACCTGTCCGCCTAGACCAGTTGCCGGATCAGCAAAGCAATGTTGTGAACCTGTCCGCCTAGACCAGTTGCCGGATCAGCAAAGCAATGTTGTGCACCTGTCCGCCTAGACCAGTTGCCGGATCAGCAAAGCAATGTTGGCACCTGTCCGCCTAGACCAGTTGCCGGATCAGCAAAGCAATGTTGTGAACCTGTCCGCCTAGACCAGTTGCCGGATCAGCAAAGAAATGTTGTGCACCTGTCCGCCTAGACCAGTTGCCGGATCAGCAAAGCAATGTTGTGCACCTGTCCGCCTAGACCAGTTGCCGGATCAGCAAAGCAATGTTGTGAACCTATCCGCCTAGACCAGTTGCCGGATCAGCAAAGCAATGTTGTGCACCTGTCCGCCTAGACCAGTTGCCGGATCAGCAAAGCAATGTTGTGCACCTGTCCGCCTAGACCAGTTGCCGGATCAGCAAAGCAATGTTGTGAACCTGTCCGCCTAGACCAGTTGCCGGATCAGCAAAGCAATGTTGTGAACCTGTCCGCCTAGACCAGTTGCCGGATCAGCAAAGCAATGTTGTGCACCTGTCCGCCTAGACCAGTTGCCGGATCAGCAAAGCAATGTTGTGCACCTGTCCGCCTAGACCAGTTGCCGGATCAGCAAAGCAATGTTGTGCACCTGTCCGCCTAGACCAGTTGCCGGATCAGCAAAGAAATGTTGTGCACCTGTCCGCCTAGACCAGTTGCCGGATCAGCAAAGCAATGTTGTGCACCTGTCCGCCTAGACCAGTTGCCGGATCAGCAAAGCAATGTTGTGAACCTGTCCGCCTAGACCAGTTGCTGGATCAGCAAAGCAATGTTGTGCACCTGTCCGCCTAGACCAGTTGCCGGATCAGCAAAGCAATGTTGTGCACCTGTCCGCCTAGACCAGTTGCCGGATCAGCAAAGCAATGTTGTGCACCTGTCCGCCTAGACCAGTTGCCGGATCAGCAAAGAAATGTTGTGCACCTGTCCGCCTAGACCAGTTGCCGGATCAGCAAAGAAATGTTGTGCACCTGTCCGCCTAGACCAGTTGCCGGATCAGCAAAGCAATGTTGTGAACCTGTCCGCCTAGACCAGTTGCCGGATCAGCAAAGCAATGTTGTGAACCTGTCCGCCTAGACCAGTTTGCCGGATCAGCAAAGCAATGTTGTGAACCTGTCCGCCTAGACCAGTTGCCGGATCAGCTAAAGCAATGTTGTGCACCTGTCCGCCTAGACCAGTTGCCGGATCAGCAAAGCAATGTTGTGAACCTGTCCGCCTAGACCAGTTGCCGGATCAGCAAAGCAATGTTGTGCACCTGTCCGCCTAGACCAGTTGCCGGATCAGCAAAGCAATGTTGTGCACCTGTCCGCCTAGACCAGTTGCCGGATCAGCAAAGCAATGTTGTGCACCTGTCCGCCTAGACCAGTTGCCGGATCAGCAAAGCAATGTTGGCACCTGTCCGCCTAGACCAGTTGCCGGATCAGCAAAGCAATGTTGTGAACCTGTCCGCCTAGACCAGTTGCCGGATCAGCAAAGAAATGTTGTGCACCTGTCCGCCTAGACCAGTTGCCGGATCAGCAAAGCAATGTTGTGCACCTGTCCGCCTAGACCAGTTGCCGGATCAGCAAAGCAATGTTGTGAACCTGTCCGCCTAGACCAGTTGCCGGATCAGCAAAGCAATGTTGTGCACCTGTCCGCCTAGACCAGTTGCCGGATCAGCAAAGCAATGTTGTGCACCTGTCCGCCTAGACCAGTTGCCGGAACAGCAAAGCAATGTTGTGAACCTGTCCGCCTAGACCAGTTGCCGGATCAGCAAAGCAATGTTGTGAACCTGTCCGCCTAGACCAGTAGCCTGATCAGCAAAGCAATGTTGTGCACCTGTCCGCCTAGACCAGTTGCCGGATCAGCAAAGCAATGTTGTGCACCTGTCCGCCTAGACCAGTTGCCGGATCAGCAAAGCAATGTTGTGCACCTGTCCGCCTAGACCAGTTGCCGGATCAGCAAAGAAATGTTGTGCACCTGTCCGCCTAGACCAGTTGCCGGATCAGCAAAGCAATGTTGTGCACCTGTCCGCCTAGACCAGTTGCCGGATCAGCAAAGCAATGTTGTGAACCTGTCCGCCTAGACCAGTTGCCGGATCAGCAAAGCAATGTTGTGAACCTGTCCGCCTAGACCAGTTGCCGGATCAGCAAAGCAATGTTGTGAACCTGTCCGCCTAGACCAGTTGCCGGATCAGCAAAGCAATGTTGTGCACCTGTCCGCCTAGACCAGTTGCCGGATCAGCAAAGCAATGTTGTGCACCTGTCCGCCTAGACCAGTTGCCGGATCAGCTAAGCAATGTTGTGCACCTGTCCGCCTAGACCAGTTGCCGGATCAGCAAAGCAATGTTGTGCACCTGTCCGCCTAGACCAGTTGCCGGATCAGCAAAGCAATGTTGTGCACCTGTCCGCCAAGACCAGTTGCCGGATCAGCAAAGCAATGTTGTGCACCTGTCCGCCTAGACCAGTTGCCGGATCAGCAAAGCTATGTTGTGCACCTGTCCGCCTAGACCAGTTGCCGGATCAGCAAAGCAATGTTGTGAACCTGTCCGCCTAGACCAGTTGCCGGATCAGCAAAGCAATGTTGTGAACCTGTCCGCCTAGACCAGTTGAAGGATCAGCAAAGCAATGTTGTGCACCTGTCCGCCTAGACCAGTTGCCGGATCAGCAAAGCAATGTTGTGCACCTGTCCGCCTAGACCAGTTGCCGGATCAGCAAAGCAATGTTGTGAACCTGTCCGCCTAGACCAGTTGCCGGATCAGCAAAGCAATGTTGTGCACCTGTCCGCCTAGACCAGTTGCCGGATCAGCAAAGCAATGTTGTGCACCTGTCCGCCTAGACCAGTTGCCTACGAAGGCTTAGGGTGTGGTCTACCATGCCATAACATTTAGTCTTTATTTTACAAATCTCTTCCAAATGATACTGCTTGTACCCTTCCAATTGCACTCTTCCGCCTGAAGCCATTGGCACAATGTGGGTTGTAGGGTGGAAGCCTCGGTGGCGAAGTGGTGCAAGCCGTTTGACTCGGGCTCCGAAGGTTGTAGGTTCGATTCCGGGCCGCGTCATTCAGTTCACGAGTGAAATTTTTTGGAGACTCCTGTGGGTCGTCGCTAGAGCTACGGAGTTAATGCTTTGTGCGACGCTTTCCGCGCTGCGGAAAGATATCGAACCATATGGGATAAAACCCGGTGCAATGAAGTTAACCATGTCCATTTTTAAGCGACTTTTTTTGGGTTGTCGAATGTGATGAATGTCGCCCAACATTCGGCTTTAACTAAAAAGCAGATCGGAAATGGAATAAAGACAAAGCCGAAAATGATAGCAGATAGATCACACAATGAGCGTATGATTCTGATGATTCGTGATGGTGGAAATAACCTTATGTTCACATGCAACTGTTATTGATAAGCATTTACCGACTTTAAGGACTTACAAGTTACATTCACTACCGCCATGGGTTGTACGAATAGTCATTATGTCTTATTTTGAAACACAATGTACTAACCTATCGTCCGCAATAATATGTATGGCCCGTTTGGTATCCTACAAGCAAAAAAGGAGCCGCATTTTCAATCAATCATGTGCCATGCCGGAAAGCGTGGGCGGTCATGATTCGCCATTTCACTCGATCACCAGAGTCGTGGATCAGCTCAGTGTTCCTGTCTCGTCCATGCCATGTGGCCAAGCCATCCAGGTATTTTCCTCTCGGTCTTCCTCTTGGTCTGTTCCCTTCGATCTTGCCAGCTGTCACTAAGTTCTCCAGTCCATTTCTTCTCATAACATGTCCAAAAAATTTTGATTGTCTACGTCTAATTTCTCTAGTCAATCTACGATTTTCATTTGTCTCTTGTAGTACTTGGTCATTGGTTTTTCTATCTGTCCATGGTATTCTTTGCATTTTCCTCAGAAACCACATTTCTGCAGCCATCAGATGTTTTTCAGCTTGACTGCACATTGTCGAAGTTTCACATCCATACAAAAGAACAGGCTCTATGTATCCCCTCAACACTCTTTTTCTCGTTTCAATTGACATCATTTTATTGGTCAGAATGTTTTTCATCTTGCTAAAGGCTACTTTCGCAATGGCGATTCTTGTTCTAATCTCTTCAAGACATCTGCCATCAGATGTTATGACTGTTCGAGAATTTTTTTCCGGTAGCTCCTAAAATTCATATGACATCCGAATAAAAAACAACAGGGTAAATTTACGGTCGAGACCATATCCTTCGTTCGCCAGTCACACAACGACGTATGCTTTCTCTGTTACTGGTAATGCCAGAGGGACTAGCTTGTAAAAGGGGCCCTGTAATTCAATTGCTTTCTCCCACATAGTAAATGGATCCTTGTTCACTACAGAGTTACAACAACCGAATAATATAATTGACCAGTGCCATTTCTGACACATGGACAATAAAAGATCTGTTACGAATACCAGACCCTTAAACTGAGTGCGTTGGGGCGTCTTTATGACCTAATAGGAATCATCAGTGTCAACCTATTCTACTTTCAGTATTTCCGAACATGTTATGCATATGGGGTGAAATTTTCACGGTTTCCCGCAAGGCGGCTACGAATACTGCAATTTAAAACAATATTCATACTCCTTCCATTATACATGTCGGATAAAATTACAGGCGGAGTATTGGCCCTAACATTAAGTCAACTTACTTGGTTATGTTATTTCCCCCTGATGTTCCTTAAATCTCAAATGCATATCGTGTCCCACTTAAATAAAGATATCTTTACTGAATTCTTTTTTAACAAATTGGGGGTGGGGCTATATCTTATCTGTCTCAGCCATAAAAAAAATGTTTGGATATCTCTGTTGCTTTGGGTAAGTTTCAATATTGCAAGAACCAACCAAACAGAGCATGCACAAAATAAAATGACAATATATGACAAAATAGTTAAACAGCCCAAGATACATATGTGGGTCTATGCAAAAGTGAGCATATATAGTAGAGTACGATATTTATCATACTACCATCATTTAACTAATCATGGACATCCCAGAGCAACAATAACATTTAACATCAACATCACACAAAATCAACCATGAATTTCTGACATCCTACCAGGAATAATCCTGTATGGGTTTACCATCCCAGAGACCCTATTATATGAGATTCTATACTGGGAATAGGTCTCCCACAAAAAGGATACAAAATACACGAGTTAACCATTCTCATATACAAACATTAACACAGGTTTGAATTTCTAGAATAAAGACATCAGATGTGAACATTTGTTGACACACTAACAAACAATACTTGTGATTTAGACACTATGGGTTCAAATAACTTGTGTCTAAGCCCATGCTTGTGAACACCAGCCACCAATTAGTTGTAAAGTAACAACTTTAATTAGGCCTCCACTTGTGAGGGATGAAGCCCATTAACTAACAACTACAAGATCCCTAAATGATGAGGCAACACTTATAATGTGAGCCCTGGGTTCAAACATACAGGACTTGAAGCCTCTAATTGAGAGGTCTACCACCTTGCCAGTGAACATTAATGAGAAAAAGCAATTATGGATAACAGATGAAATACAGAGTAAAATGTCTCAAAGAAAGAAAGCAAAGACCACTCCAGAGTATATAGTAATAGATAGAGAAATACGTCACATGTGCAGAGCTGCCAAAGAAGAGTGGCTGCAGAAACATTGCAAAGAAATAGAGGATCTGGAAATAATACACAACTCGGAAGAATTACATGAACATATAAAAAGATTTACAAAGAAGAAAAGTAATATAACAAGAAACGGTTGTATCAGAGGAAAATATGGAGAAATTATAATTAATAACACTGGCATAATAAAAAGATGGCAGAGTACACAGAAGATTTATTCTGGGACAACAGGGTCAATAGACCAACATTATATAATACTCAAGATGGACCAAAAATATTAACGGCTGAAGTTGAAAAGGCTGCAGGTCCTGAAAAGATAACAACAGAGATGATAAAATCCTTATCCAGCTTTGACATTGAAACTATCACAGAGTTATGTAATATGTGTTGTTTGTCCATCAAGAATGATGATGACCATTCATTTCATCCAGTGGGGTTGAAGGTATGGAGCCATGGGTTCTAAGATGTCTGATAAGGCCTATTTTGGCTCGAAATGTTCTTTGACATTGTGGGCAAAGAATGCTTGACGTCTCTGGAGGAGGATTTCCTGTAGTGGTTTTTCTGTCCTGCCTTTACTTCACAGCTCTTGCAGTCCTGGTTGCCTCGCATATGACTGCACCCTTGTGTAATGATCCACGCCACCAATTTCGGTCTCTGGCTGCAGTCTCCCAGGTGTCATGATGAATTCCAAAAGCATTCAGTGAAATTTTCAGTGTCTTTAAAGCGTTTCCTCTGGCCACCTTGGGAGCGTTTACCACAACGCAGTTCGCTGTAAAAAATTCGTTTAAGGAGCCTGTGATCTCGCATGCGAGTCAAGTGACCAGCCCAACGAAGCTGATTCTTCATCAGTATAGTGTGGATACTGGGCATGGATGCTCTTTCTAGGACTTCAGTGTCTGGAATCTTGTCTTGCCATTTCATCTTCAGTAGCTTCCTTAGGCAGACTGTGTGGAAGTGGTTTAATTTCCTAGCGTGTCGCTGATAAACAGTCCAGGTTTCACAAGCATATAGCAGTGTGGATAATACAACTGCTTTGTAGACTTTTAGCTTTGTTTGCAGGCTTATTCCAGTTCTGTCCCATACATTCTTGTACAGTCTGCCAAAGGCTGCACTGGCCTTGGAGATTCTTGCATTCACTTCGTCATCAATTGTGGCAGCTTGTGACACAGTGCTGCCAAGATAGGTGAATTTGTCCACAACACTTAGTCTATAATCATTCACTTTGATATTCGGCACAGTGTGATTATTCCCTGGAGCTGGCTGGTACATAATTACAGTCTTCTCCAAGTTGATATTGAGCCCAAAGTTGGCACAGGCATGTGAGAAAGCTGAAACATTATGTTGCATGTCCGCCTCTGAGTTGGCGTATAGAGCGCAATCATCAGCAAACAGGAGCTCTCTGACGGTATCGCTGTTAATTTTGGTTTTAGCTTTCAGCCTTCTGAGATTGAATAACTTTCCATCCATACGGTAGTTGATGCCTTTTCCAATGTTGTTATTCTCGAAGGCATTCATCAACATGGCTGAAAACATGAGGCTGAACAGTGTTGGTGCCAGGACACATCCTTGCTTCACTCCATTGGTGACAGGAAAGGGTTCAGACAGTTCACCATTTTCCTGTACTCTTGCCTGCATGCCGTAATGAAATAGACGTACTATTTGGACAAACTTTCGTGGACAGCCATATTTTGCCATAATCTTCCACAGTCCTTCTCTACTGACCGTATCAAAGGCCTTGGTAAGGTCAATGAAAGTGGAGAACATTTCGCAGTTCTGTTCCTGACATTTCTCTTGCAGCTGCCTTGCAGCGAAAATCATGTCAACAGTTCCACGTTCTTTTCTGAAGCCATATTGACTCTCAGGAAGAACACCTTGATCGAGATGGGCTGTGAGGCGATTGAGAAGATTTCTGGCGAGTATCTTCCCTGCAATTGAAAGCAAGGAGATGCCTCGGTGGTTGTCACAGGATTGGCGGTTTCCTTTACGTTTGTAAAGGTGGACTATTGACGCGTCCTTGAAATCTTGTGGCATGGTCTCGTTCACCCATATGTTTGTAAAGCCTTGGTGAAGCTGCTCTGTTAGGACCGGCCCACCTGCCTTGTATATCTCTGCTGGGATGGAGTCAGGACCAGGTACCTTGCCCCTGGAGAGTTGCTGGATGGCTTTGTTTACTTCCACTATGGTTGGCAGGTCATCAAGTGTCTCATTGGTCGAAACATGAGGAAGGCAGTTGATGGTTTCGTCATCGAAGAAGGAAGTTGCATTTAAGATTTTGCTGAAATGCTCTGCCCAGCGTTGAAGGATTTCTTTCTTATCGGTGACTGTCATCAAGCGATGCTACAGGCATTACGGGATAAACTTCTCTCGCACCACACAAAAAGATTTGTCAGTCGTACGAGAGGAATTGATTACACATTTTATTGCCACTGGCTCTTTACATTACATAAATGCACAAAACTGTCTCTAATGAATCACACATGAATACACAGAATTTCCTATCACTAGTCGTCCCTAGCCCTACTGCTAAATCTATCTACTCATCTAAAGAAATACGCATCGACGCTAAGCGATGTGTTCCCTACGAAGTCCGTCCCCAGTCTCACGATTCTCCGCGTGCTGATTACACAGTACGCGGAAGGACCTCGTGCGCACTTCGGCTTTTGCGTGCTACATCATTCAACACGCTTAGAGTAGTAGCCTACTCTTGAGTTCCATTCTAGTTCTCCGTGTCTATCACGTTGGCGTGATTATACCGTGACCAGAGTGCTTACTCTCTGGTTGACACTTCCGTGTCTCATGAGAGAACTGTTTACAGTTCCCCTCCCTATCTACTTCCTACACCTACCCTGCCCTCATGTTGGGGCACTGGGTTACCTCTACTCTACTTGAGGTAGACCACTCATTCAGGGTGGTCTTCCCTCCTATCTATTTCAGTCTTTGACATTGACCAATGTTCCCCCATCTGCACTGAGGAGGGGAACTATGCCTGGTGATGTAGGACCATAGACCGATTTCAGTGAGTCGTAGAAGTTTTTCATATCATGTCTGTCAGCAAAGCCCTGAATTTCATCAGCTTTGCTGCTCAGCCAGGAGTCCCGCATGTGCCGAAGTTTCTGCTGCACTACTCTCTGAATGTTCTTGAAAGCATCTTTTTTTATGTTGACTTTGGGTCATTCAAATGTGCATTGATGAGAAGATGTTTCTCGGCCAGCAATTGGTTGATGTCTTCGGAATTTTCATCAAACCAGTTTTTATGCTTTCGGGGGGCTGGACCCAGGATTTCCATAGCAGTGTTGTAAATTATGTCCTTTAGGGCTCTCCACTCTGTTTCTGTATCCTGTTTAGCTGCAGCATTGGGCTTGAGGTGGTCTTCCAGCATATTTTCAAACGACTGCTGCATTTTCTTGCTGTTTAGGCGGGTGACATTTAGCTTTTTTTTTGCATTTTCGCCCCTTGAGGACGCCGTGGTGGCCTGATGTGAATGTTTATTTTCGAGACAATGAGACGATGGTCTGTCCAACATTCGGCAACACACATGGATTTTGTCACTCGAACGTCTTTTCCGTCACTCCTCCTGACGATGACATAGTCAATGAGGTGCCAGTGTTTCGAGCGAGGGTGCATCCACGATGTCCTATTTCTCATGGGGAGACGGAAAATTGTGTTCGTAATCAGGAGATCATGTTCGGCACATGTCTGAAGGAGGCGGAGTCCATTGCTGTTACAATTTCCGACTCCATGCTTTCCAATAATGCCACTCCAAGAGGTGGTGTCCGTGCCTACTCTGGCATTGAAATCCCCAAGGAGTATACGTTTGTCTCCTTTGGGAACAGAAGTTAATACATTGTGCAGGTCCTCATAGAACTTGTTCTTGACGTCATCTTCGTTGGTCATAGTTGGTGCGTAGACACTCACAATGGTTGCATGCTTCCTTCCATTCAGCAGGGGCAACTTCATGGTCATGAGCCTGTCGTTTATAGCCTTTGGAAATCCAGCTAATTTGCCGACCAGGGCCGACTTAATGGCAAATCCCACACCGGATTGGCGTCTTTCCTCTCTTTTCCTTCCACTCCAGAAAAATGTGTAGCCGGCACCTATTTCACAGATTTGGCCTTCTTCTGCAATTCGTGTCTCGCTCAAGGCTGCAATGTCGATGTTGTACCTGCCCAGCGCTCTCCCAATGAGTGCTGTTCGTCTCTCTGGACCCGACGCGCCGTCTCTGTCAAGTAGGGTGCGTACATTCCATGTTCCAATTGTTAAGGGAATATGGTTTACTCTTTTAGCTTTGCTTGTTTTATCTTTGTTTGTATGTCGACCGCAGTTAAGGGTACCCACCAACCGCGGCTAGCTGGTTAGGTAGTGATGGAGCAGACAATGTTTACGGCACCTTTTCTAGCCCCTTCCTCATGCTATAGAGGTGAGCAGTGTGTTCCTATAGAGGCCTGCTCAGTCGCTCAGGGGGCTGCCGAATCCCACTGCTGCTCCGGTCAGTAGAAGACGACCATATGGCCTGAGCCGTCTGTGTGCAGGTCTGCGACTACGGCTGCCAGCGTACCCACGCCTGCCGCTTCGCCGCTCGCCCATCGCCACAGGGCTTGAAGGTGATATATGACGTTGGATGAAGAATGACTTGCGCGATGACTTGGATTAAAGTGAGGAAGAGTTGCGCAATTCGTCGACCTCACTCTCTCGCCTGAGTCCATCTGAGTCCAGTGGCAAGACAAGTCGAGACGACTGGAGACGAATACAGGTGCAGTGGATGACCAGGGCGCTCTACGTGCCTTGCCGTGCTCATTACGTTCCACAACGCTTTGCAGGTAAACGCCGTCTTGCCCGTTGAATCAGGAATGATTTCTTTCGCGCAGTCTGCCGAATCCTGTCTTCACATGCTGGGTAGGCATACCCAAGTTTACCTCTTGGTTTGACACCAAATCGGATATCCATGCCTGGTTTAGCCAGCCTCTCACAGCTGTTGCTCGGGGGGTGGCCGCTGTCACATGCTGACAGCTACTAGGAGCCACAGGCACGAGCTGGGTGTCAATCTTGGACCAGTGGGGGATGGGTCCTGAAAAGGACATGAGAGTCATCCTTACCAAAGGTGCTACCAATGCCTGACACCCCGTACCCCCCTGTAATGATATATATAATACTGGGTGCATCCCCAAGGACTTGAAAACATCAATTTTCATCACACTATCGAAGAAGCCAAGAGCGGTTGATTGTGAGGATTACAGAACTATTAGCCTAATGAGCCACATAACTAAGATAATACTCAAGGTCATACAAGAAAGAATTCAACATAAAATAGATGAGGAAGTAGCTGAAGAACAATTTGGGTTCCGCAAAAACAGTGGCACCAGAGAAGCAATTATCTGTTTGAGGATGTTAACTGAAAAATATATAGAAGTTCAAAAAAGTATATATGTCTGTTTTATAGACTACAAGAAAGCTTTTGAAAGAGTACAACATGGAAGACTAATTATGTGCCCTCAAGATATAGGAGTAGACGGAAAGGGCATTAGACTTATTAGTAACTCGTACTGGGAAAAAGTGGCGTCTATTAGATGCGGAAAAAACTATTCGTCGCCTATAGAGATAAAAAGAGGAGTAAGCCAGAGATGTTTACTGTCCCCAAGCCTCTTCAACCTGTACAGAGAAAGAATTTTTAAACAAGCTGAAATGCCTGGACTCAGCATCAATGGTAGAATCATAAACAATCTTAGATATGCTGACGATACCGTGTTACTAGCAGAAAGTGAGCAAGAGTTACAAGACCTAGTGGAACAAGTAAACAGGCACAGTGCAGAATGTGGCTTAGATATTAACATCCTAAAAACAAAACTATGATAATTAGCAGTGAAAAGGAAAGGTCATCAATGAACATCACAGTAAACGGGCAGATACTAGAACAAGTAACAAGTTTCTCTTATCTTGGGCGTACAATAACAGATGATGGCAGAAGTGAAATGGAAATCAAAAAGAGAATAGCAATGGCTTTCAACGGCATGAAATCAGTATTAATATCTCATTCATTCATTCAGTAGCATGTCCTTTGCAGAACCTCGCTCCCATAACAACCCTCCGGAAAACCTCTCGATCATGAGCAAGATGTCCCGCGTCTGATACACCCATCTGGAGATCATCCGCCACATCCTGCACCCATCTTCTCTTTGGCCTTCCTCTTCCTCTCTTCCCAGGCATATACCCTTCCATTATTGTTCTCTCCAAACTTCCGTGACGTTTCAAGTGACCAAAATATTTCAATCTTCTTTGTTTTATCGTCTTTAATAGCCAACCTTCTTCAAAATTCAACTCTTGAAATATGGATGCATTTGTTCTTTTCTTTACCCAAGATATTTTTAGAACTCGTCTATAACACTTATATTCAAAGGCGTTTATGCGCTGTTCAGCTTGTTTAGTAAGTGTCCATGTCTCACAGGCGTATGTTGCAATGGGAAAGATGCATGCTCTTAAAAATCTAATTTTTGTAGTTCTGTCTGTCCCACTCCATAATTTATTCAGTTGTTTTAGTCTTTGAAGAGCAATTGATAGTCGCCGTTTAATTTCTTTCATTGTGTCCCCGTTGTTGGTAATCAATGACCCAAGATATTCAAAATTTTCCACCACCTCCAATTTTTCCCCATTAATGTATATTTCTTTCTCCATGGTAGTTTTATCTGTATGCATTATCTTTGTTTTTGCTATGTTAAGATATAAGTTGTGATTTTCACTATTCAATTGGGTTGAGGCTATTAGGTTTTCCATGCCATTCTGTGTTGTGGATAGTAATACTGTATCATCAGCATATCGAATCTCCGGTATGTCATGACCGCCGATATTTAGGGCATCATATAGCTCCCTGTTTATATCATCTCTTACATTTCTCATTATATTTTCAGCGTACAGGTTAAACAAATAGGGTGACAGCACGCAGCCCTGACGGACTCCTTGCTTGATGTCAAACCAATCTGATGCCTCGCCATCTATTCTAACTGCTGCTTGTTGGTCTAGATAGAGCATTTTTATGAGTTGTACTACATGTGATGGAAAGCCCATAGTCCTCATGATTTCCCAAAGTTTCTGATGCTGTACACAGTCAAATGCCTTTGAATAATCCACAAAACATGAGTATAGGTTTACATTAAATTCTCTGCACTTCTCTATTATTAAACGCATGTTGAATATGTGATCTCTTGTTCCTCTTCCTTGTCTAAATCCAGCTTGAACTACGTTAATCTCTTCTTCCATTTTCTTACGAAGTCTTGCCATTATGACTTTTAGTAGAATTTTACTTGCATGACTGATCAGGGCAACAGTTCTATAGTTGGTGCATAATTTCAGGTTGCCCTTTTTTGGTATTGGAATGAAGATAGTTCTCTTCCAATCTTTTGGCCATATACCATATTTCCAAATCTTTGTACATAATGCATGATATATGTGTATGCTTTCTTCTCCTCCCGCTTTAATTAGTTCAGCTGGTATCTCATCACATCCAGGAGATTTACCATTCTTCAGGTGCTTTATAGCCCAAGCAATTTCATCTAATGAGGGTTCAGGTTCTGTCTCTGCTGTCGTTGGCTCATGTATCTCATTCATATCCTCACTGTCACTCATATCATACATTCCACTGCAGTACTCCTGCCATCTTTCTAGAATTTGTCTAGATTCTGTTAAGGTATTTCCCATCTTGTCACAGATAACATTCAATTGAGGTTGAACATTTCTTGTCAATAACTTCATTTCTTTGAACATTTCATAATCTCTTCCAGTCTTATGATATTGCTCTATTCTGGTACAACAATCTTGTATGTATTGATTTTTGTCCTTTCTTGTGTTCTTTCTTATTTCTCGAGTTAAAGATTTATACTTCATCCTTGGTATTATCGGATTCACCTCCTTTCTGTTTCAGTTCCCTTCGTTGTTTTATTAATTCTAACGTGTCTGATGTAATCCATGGCTTAAGTTGCTTTTTCTTGGTCGGAATTAAATCTTTGGCTGCAGTTATCAAGATATCTCTAGCTTGTACTGCCAGTTCATCAGGTGTCATTTCCTCTTGTACAGACATCAAGACCCCAAAACGATTCCTAACTTCTACGTTGTATGCATCTGGTATTTTTGTGAGATCAAAACGAAGTGGCCTTGGTCCTCGGGTAAGCTTTTTGAGTTTTAATTTCAGATCTGCTTCTAATAACTGATGATCTGTATCACAGTCTGCACTACGTAGGGGTTTTGCAGATGTTATGCTTGATCTCCATCTTCTTTGTATTAAAATATAATCTATCTGATTTTTGGTAATACTGTCTGGAGACTTCCATGTGAAGAGTCTTCTTGGATGTTGTTTAAAAAGCGTGTTGGCTATCGTTAACTCATTTTCTATGCAAAATTCAATTAATTTGTCACCTGCATCATTTCTATTTCCTAATCCAAATTTTCCTAAAACGTGTCTCTCATTTTCAGCTCTTCCTGCACCTACTTTTGCATTAAAATCTCCCATTATTATTGCTATATCATTATGACCAATCTTATTTAATGTGTCTTGTAGTGTGTTGTAAAAATCTTCAATTTCTTCCTCCTCTGCTGTTGAAGTAGGTGCATATATCTGTATGAGAGTTGTGGTTTTTGGACGGCCTATAAGTCTAATAGTGAGGATTATATCACATTAAAGATTTTGCAGTTGTCTTATCTAAACAGAATGCCACTCCACTCTGGCCTCCGACGTCTCTACCAGAATAAATGAAAAGACTTCCATTTTCAGTTGTAAAATGTCCCTTGCCGCTCCAGCGATGTTACTAATTCCTAAAATTTGAATGATTAACCTCTCAATCTCATCACACACTACTTTAAGCTTTCCTTCATACAGACTTCTCACATTCCATGTTGCTATTTTCACTCTGTTTCTTAGTCTGACACAGGGGATTTCCTTGGTAACACAGTCAGGACTAACTCCGTCATCACGATTACTAGTACTGGTCCCTGTGTCACACTCTTCCCCAGTGTTATCTGATCTGCCTGGCCTAGGGGTCTCGCCACCAGATCTCTTTCTTATTATGTTTTCTTTCATGGTTATTATGGTTTCTTGGCAAGTTTTGCAGAAAGTAGTTTGCCATTGCTTTCCTTCTGGGCAGTGACTGTACTAGTCGGTGGCCATAGCCATTGTCTCTACTGATGAGATCATCTGCCTATCCCCGCAGAGTGCAAGACCATAACCAACAACAATCTGTCGGCTGCTCTCACACTCCATCCACCACCTGCTTCCATGGCTTCACGTAACCCTGATCGGGGGGCTAAGCGGGTACTCCACCTTGCCCAAGATTAATAACGCATTAAAAATGAGAATTGTCAAATGCTACGTATATTCAACGCTACTGTTTGGCTCAGAAGCCTGGACATTGAAGAAGCAACTAGAGAGTCGCATAGAAGCCCTGGAGAGGTGGATATACAGACGAATAGGTCGTATTTCATGGAAACAAATACTATCAAATGCAGAGGTCCTAGAAAAATTGGGAATGAAGAGAGAGATGATGAAAGAAATAAAGAGGAGACAACTGAAATATTTTGGCCGCGTTAAAATAATGATACTCTTATAAAAACCATACTGGAAGGCAAGGGTGAGGGCAAGCGAGCAAGAGGTAGACAACGATAAAAGTGGGAGGATAACATCAAGAGATGGACGAACATCAGCCTGACAGAATGTACAGTCAAGGCAAGAGACAGGCAGTGTTGGAGATCCATTGCAGCCAACCTTCATTGCGGAGACGGTACCTGACTGATTGATGAGTCCAGATATATACACATTCTAGTTCAGATATCCCAGGAATGCTACCTGGTCAAAAATGCACGCTTAAAGTCGGATGTGTTGGCCTACGGGTTTCGGCCCAAGGGGACATAACTTAGACACATCGCAATCACATCTGAAAAAACACTCCGGATGAACACAAAGAAGAAGAAGAAGTTCAGATATATACACATTCTAGTCCAGATATATACACATTCTAGTCCAGATATATACACATTCTAGTCCAGATGTATACACATTCTAGTCCAGATATATACTCATTCTATTCCAGATATATACACATTCTAGTCCAGATATATACTCACTCTATTCCAGATATATACACATTCTAGTCCAGATATATACACATTCTAGTCCAGATATATACTAATTCTAGTCAGGATATATATACATTCTAGTCCAGATATATACTCATTCTAGCCCAGATATATACACATCCTAGTCCAGATATATACAAATTCTAGTCCAGATATATACTCATTCTAGTCCAGATATATACACGTTCTAGTCCAGATATACACTATTTCTTAAACTGGACCTGTACTTCCAGGTCTAACCGGTTTAGATTGGGTACCAGGAAATATCGTGGGAAGTAAAGACCGCCGCTGTGACGCTGGTCACGTGACCCACCGTGTGCTGATTGGTCTATTCAAAACATGGGTCTAGTTTAGGTTTTCCGCGGGTGGGGGGGGGGGGGGGGGGGGGGGGTGGAGGGATTAAGATTATTTCAAGATCGCGGTAATACATGAACCGATTACTTGATACTGTTTCTCCCTTCATACTTTACGGTTCTGTACTTCTCGCCCCTTGTCAAATTCGTTTTATAACGTAAGCAGACTCACAAATCACGTTTTATGTAGAGGTCTAGACTTGTTCTAGTACGCGTTATTAAATTAAGCTTCCATTTTTACATATAGTGTGTAGGGGCGGGGGGGGGGGATTTATATAGAAGAAATATGAAAAAAAGGGTGGGGGATGAAATTCTGAAGATATGGTGATGGAATGCATGGGCCAAAAAATTTGAGAACCACTGTCCTATAATAATAAATCATACAATTCAACTGCACGAGCGTTTCCCTAGTTGCTTAGGACATTTAAAATACCATAATAACATGATTGATAGTAATACCTTGATTGAACACCAGCATTTTCAGCTGTTGTTGATGTTCTTGGCAAGATTACGTTCAGTAGTTTGCCATTGCTTTCTGAGCGACCGGCTCACATACCCCGTAAGTAACCAACGCGACGCGATCCACTGCCTAATCTCGCGCAGCTGTGTTCCTCACGTGGATATACGGGATTACGGAGAAAGTCGTTAACTCCTTTGCCAGGGATTGATCACTAACTACACTTATTAATAATTCTGTTCAAGCATTCTGCGGAATTATCAGATTATTTTTTTTTAAGTTGCACATCCCACAGGACGTTGCAGTCAACACCAGCATTATACTGCCGTTGTTGATGTCTTGGCAAGTTTTTACGTTCAGCAGTTTGCCTTTCCTTTCTGAACAACCCGCTCCCATACCAACACGTTAAACCAGCGCGACACGGTCAGTAATTACCAGATAGCTAAATTAAAATCACAGATAAACTATTTGTAGGGGATATAATCATCTAATATTAATGCAAGGGAGATGACTAAAATTTAAGAAACAAAAGTATATATCGCTATAATATTATTAAGTAAATTACAAATCTCTTTTATGTTAGAAATTAAAAAGTATAATATTAAAGTCAGAAAGTTTAATTAAAATAAAAATTATTTTAGAATTTTTAAAGGAAATTTTGTGAATCTTTATTTACTTAAACTTTATAACCAACTTTTGCGTTCTACATTTATAATTGAATTTATAAAAGTAAACTTTTATAGACATGTTATATTGTGTATGGACGACAATATCCCCTCTGTGGGGAAAAACATTTTTTGACTGGCCTCCTAGGGCTACATAACATTTAAAGAAAATTAACCACACATATCCCAAACTTTGATAACATTAACTAAGAAATGGCAAGACTGAATATTACCATGTTAGGTATATGTGAGACCAGAGAGCATTATTATTCATCCATCATGTGCCATGCCGAAAGCGTGGGCGGTCATGACTCGCCATTTCACTCGATCACCAGAGTCGTGGATCAGCTCAGTGTCCCTGTCTTGACCATGCCATGTAGCCAAGCCATCCAGTTATTTACTTCTCGGTCTTCCCCTTGGTCTGTTCCCTTCGATCTTGCCAGTTGTCACCAAGTTCTCCAATTCATGTCTTCTCATAACATGTCCAAAAAATTTTGACTGTCTACGAATAATTTCTCTAATCAATGTACGATTTTCATTTGTCTCCTGTAGTACTTCGTCATTGGTTTTTCTGTCTGTCCATGGTATTCTTTGCATTTTCCTCAGAAACCACATTTCTGCAGCCATCAGATGTTTTTCAGCTTGACTGCTCTTTGTCCAAGTTTCACATCCATATAAAAGAACAGGCTCTATGTATCCCATCAACACTCTTTTTCTCGTTTCAATTGACATCTTTTTATTGGTCAAAATGTTTTTCATCTTGATAAAGGCTACTTTCGCCATGGCGATTCTTGTTCTAATCTCTTCAAGGCATCTCCCACAGATGTTATGACAGTTCCGAGATAATTGTACCGATTCACTTGTTGAAGAATATTTCCATTTACTTGTATATTACACTGTAGCACTTCGTTCTTGCCTAGTGACGACCATAATCTGTGTCTTTTTACAATTTAATTCTAACCCGAGTTGCTCACTGTGTACAACAACCGCATCCAATAATTGTTGCAGATCCTGCGCATTGTCTGCAATCAATACTGTATCATCTGCATATCTAATGTTATTGGTGTTTCGTCCTCCAATGCTGATTCCATTTATATCCTCTACATTTCGAAAATATTTTCACTGTATAGGGAAAAAAGATATGGAGGCATTACACATCCCTGCCTAACACCTCTCTTAATAGGCTTATAATGATATTGTCCCACTTCATTATCAATCCTTATTGCAGCTTGTTGTTTCCAATATATGTTTTTTATACGTCTAATGTCTTTCCCATCAATTTGTAGATCTGCAAACGTATACACCATGTTAACATGTCTAACTCTATCAAAAGCCTTTGTATAGTCAATAAAGCAAAGATGTATATCCTTGTTTACTTCTATAGCACGTTCAATAACTGTTCGCAGCATATACACAGCATTTACTGTACCCTTTCCTTCTTCAAACCCACATTGTTCTTCCCCTATTTCAGGTTGTATTTTCTTCCTCACTCTTTGCATGATAATTCTTAGCAAAATCTTTGTGATGTGACTCATTATACTAATTGTTCTATGTTGATCACATTCCAAGGTTCCTGATTTCTTTGGGATTGCAATAAATACAGAGTTACATAATTCAGAAGGTATATCTCCAGTATCATATAATGTGTTCAGCAGTCTGGTGACTTGCTCTAGTCCAAATTCTTCTAAAGCTTTAATCACTTCTGTTGTGATGTTATCTGCACCGAGGACTTTGCCAGTTTTCATATGCTTAAGAACATTTCGAACCTCCATCTCCAAAGTTGGCTGGCCTTCATTATTAAATCTAATATCATACTGTTCCTCTCTGTTATCATCATAAAGGTGTTTCACATAATCTGTCCATACATGTAGAATCTGATCTTTTTCTATTATGATTTTGCCATCTTTAGTTTTTAGACAGCCTGTTGTTGTACTTGTTCTTTTATTAGTAAGTTCCTGAATTCTTTTGTGCACTAATTTGGTATTTTGACTGTTGTGTTGGTTTTCAATTTCTATACACTTTTCCTCAAGCCATGCTTCTTTTGCCTCCTTACATAATATTCTGACTTCTCTGAGAATTTCTTCATATTTGGTAGAATTATTTTTGTTAAGTCTTCTTATTTCCATTAGGTGTAAAATTTCTTCAGTCATCCATTTCTTACGACCCACCTTCTTTAATTTTGGAATAGTTGTTTCTGCAGCCAAACTGATTGAATTCTTCAACGTTTCCCATTGATCATCCACATCCTGGAATAGGATCTCTAGATCAGACAATATATCAAATCTGTTCTGTACTTCTATGTTGAATTTGTTTTGTATTTCCTTGTCATTACTCAATGTACACAAATCATATTTAGTGTTTCCTGTTATATACTTGACTTTCTTCAACTTTATCCTCAATGTTCCTGTAAGTAATCTGTGGTCACTATAACAATCAGCACTAGGAACTGTTTTTGCTATTGTTAGTGCGTTTCCAAATCTTCTGCTAATGAGAATGTAGTCAATCTGGTTTCTAATCCTGCTATCAGGACTCCTCCATGCCCATAATCTTCTAGGGTGTTGCTTAAACTAGGTGTTTCCTACAATCATTTCCTGTTCTTTTGCCCACTCTACGAGTCTGTATCCTCTTTCATTTCTCTCTCCTAAACCATAGTTTCCTACTGTGTATCTATCACTTTGATTTCCTACTTTTGCATTGAAGTCCCCTATTATGATGTTTATTTCTGAATTTTTACATTTCTTTAAGGCAGACTCTATGTCATTATAAAATTCCTCTACACTATCTTCACTGGATTCTCCTGTTGGGGCATATACTTGAATAATATTTATGCTAAAAGGTCTGCCACTTAATTTAACTAGTAGAACTCTGTCCAACACGGCCCAATATCCTTGAACAGACGTTGATGTTTTCCGGTCCAAAATAATTGCCGCTCCCCTTTGTCGATCTTCACCTCCAGAAAAATAATCTTAAAATCTTCATCTATCTTGATGCCTGCTCCTGTCCATCTCGTTTCTCACACCCCTAAAATATTAATTTTTTCTCTTTCAATTTCTTGTTTTATGTTCTCTAATTTTTCGTCGTCGTCTAACGTTCTAACGCTCCATGTTGCTAATTTTAACGTCTCTGTCCTTGTCTTGCGATGATCAGTCTTTAAGCGAATCATAATGTACTAGGCACATTTTAAGAGGTAGTTAACCGTTGCTCTTCTCTATGGCAGTGACTGTACTGGTCGGGTGACCGCAGCCATTGACTGGAGAAGAGCTCCTCTGCCTGCCGTCGTGAAACTTTAGACCATAACCAACCAATATCTGTCGGCTGCCCTCAAAATTTCATCCACCACCTGCCTTCAGTGGCTTCTTTTGAACACTTCCAATAAACGGAAACAAAATAACACCACATAATCCACAGGAAAAACACTAAAACAGCGTCATCCCGAAGAATAAATGCGTCGCGTCGTCGCCATTTTACCGGAAGTCCAAGTTTCACATCCATAGAAAATTACAGGCTCTATGTAGCACCTCAACACTCTTTTTCTCGTTTCAATTGACATCTTTTTATTGGTCAGTATGTTTTTCATCTTCCTAAAGGATAATTTCGCCATGGCGATTCTTGTTCTAATCTCTTCAAGGCATCTCCCATCAGATGTTATGACTGTTCCGAGATAATTGTACCGATTTACTTGTTGAAGAATATTCCTCTTTACTTGTATATTGGTCTGCAAAGTGTGGAATGCGCCTGGCCCTGCAGCCAGCAGGGTTAGGATCGGCTAGCCTCTCCCAGGAGGGTTGAAGAGCGAAAATTAGTAGCCTGCCGATGACCCGCAGACTACACAAGTCAACCCCCACCTCCGCGTGGTGCAGACCGGGCAACCATGACCGCTAGGTCATGGGCTAACGGGGCTATGGCTCGCCATAGGGGATGGACTCCCTGTGGTCAGATTTGTGTCCTAAACCTGCGACTAGCCTAGCAAGCCGGCAGGGGATCTTCATACTGCTCGTAGAAAAACTAAGAAGTATAAACGGACTGACGTTTAAAGAAAATAACAAGTTGGTGGAACGCAGAAGTAAAGAAAGCGGTAAAAGACAAAAAGGAAAAATATAAAAAGTGGTTGAAGAGCAAACAGGAGTGTGATCGCATAGAATATAGAATAGCGAGAAGACATGTGAATAGAATAGTCTCATCTCATCTCATCATGTTCCTCTTGTACCTTGCGGTGTCGAGGTGAAGTATAAACTTCGTGAGAGTGCCCGGTTATGGGCTTCGTATATCGACATTCCCATGGATTCTGTTATTCCCTCCGTCCAACGTTTACGTGGTCGGCCTCTTCCTCTGTTTCCATCTGGTCTGTACATCATTGCTTGTTGTGGCATGCTGTTGACTGGTAGCCTACATGCATGGCCAAACCATTTGACTTGCTGCTTTCTAATAAAATCTAGAGCAGCTTTAACCCCCACTTTAGTCCTGATTTCTTCATTTCTGATCTTATCTCTTCTTGATACGTTGAGTATTCTTCTCAGGAACCTCATTTCTGTTGTTGTGATTTTTCTTTTCTCTTTTTCTGTCATTGTCCAGGTTTGGCATTGGTAGCACAGAGTTGGTAGGAAGATAGTGTTGTAAAGTGCTTTCTTAGTAGTTATTGATACATGTTTGTTCTTTAGTATTGGTGCCATTTGTCCAATGAGTTGATTTGCCTTATTGCACCTATTTTCGATCTCGTCTTCTGATCTGCCATTTGATGATATTATACTTCCTAGGTACTTGAAGCTCTTTACTTGTTTCAAGGGATGTTCGTTTAGGTGAATTGTTGCTGTTTGTTCTTCTTTAGTTATAGTCATTACCTCTGTTTTGCTTGTGCTAATTTTCATGTTATGTTCCCTACACATTTCGTTTAGACTATTCATGTAGAATAGTAAAGAGGGAAAAACAAAAAAGACTGGGAAGATTATGGAGAAACCCTAAATAAAAACTACAAGGAGGCAACTAGAAACTTCTACAAAAAGATAGGTGCAATGCGAGCCAGAGGAGAACCCTTTGACCCAACTGAAATAATTAACAGCGAAAATGGAGAACCAATAAGTGAACAAAACCAAATCCTAATAAGATGGAAGCAGTATTTCGAACAACTTCTCAACATCAAATCAGATGTCATAGGAATTCAAGAGACCTATACAGATGTCACAGAAGAACTAGAACCAGACATACTAAAAGAAGAAATCATAGAAGCCATCAGATTAGCCCCATTGAATAAATCACCAGGACAGGATGAAATACCAAATGAACTAATTAAAGCAGCAAGAGAAGTAGGAACAGCTTGGCTACATAGACTATTCAATCATGTTTGGGTAGAACAACAGACACCACGAGATTGGGGAAATGCCATAATTATCCCAATTTGGAAAAACAAAGTCAGCAAAAGATACTGCACACAATACAGAGGCATTTCACTGTTGAGTCATACTGGGGAAATATTTTGCAAAATTCTTGAAAAAAGATTACGAACTACTTTAGAACCCCAGCTAAGCGAAACACAACTTGGATTTAGGAAAAACAAAGGATGCACAGATGCAATTTTTGCTCTTAGACAACTTATAAAAAAGTCAATCGAATTCAATGAAACACTCTACTTAGCCTTTGTCGACCAAGAAAAGGCATTCGATAGAGTAGATAGAAACAAGTTGTGGCACATCCTTAAACAATATGGAGTGAGTACACATCTAACAAACCTGTTAGTTAGTTAGTTAGTCGACAGATCATCCTCGTTGCACATCGAACCATTCAGTCCATAAGTGCTCGGATCCCCTCCTCAGCAAATCCCGCAGCGTGTAGCGGCTAACGACGCCAGTTCTGTGTTGGTTTATCAATCTTCTTTGGCTTCCTGCGTAGTGTTCTTGTTTGGCCATCCCTCTTTTAATTTGCTGCTCTAGCAGTCTGGCCATTGTTGTAGATTCACAGTCATCACTTGGTTCTCGCAAAAGTCTCACATCACGTAGAGCATTCAGAATGTCAGCCTGGTCCATGGCACGTCCGCCCTCCACAGTAGCCTCACCTGCGAGCTTGTCAGCCCGCTCATTTCCTTGTACTCCCGCATGCCCTGGCACGAAGATGAAACTAATCTTTGCCAGCCGAGACCGCTTCAGAGGCAGCAACCATTCTCTTCGGATCGACCCCTCCTCTATCCTCTTGATCATGTTCATTGAGTCGCTAAGGAAACAAGCCCTGGTGAATGTCTGTGTCTCGAGCCATGTTACTGCTTTACTTACTGCCATGACTTCCATGGTCAGGCTACTTGTGGTTTCAGTGAAAGCACCAGAGTCCTCCTTAACAATTCTCCCTCCGGCCCGAGCTGTAAAGGCCCATGAGCTTCTCACATGTCGGACGACCGACCCATCTGTGTAGATGACCGCGTCACCGTCTAGCGAATTCTCGAAAATCAACGCTTGTACTTCAGCCTCAACAGCAGCCGGATTTTCTTGTCTGCATTTTCTATCTAGTTGGATGCAAACTGAAAAGGATGTGCAGAAGTCTGTTGGCACTTGCACCCACTCCTCGCCAGGTTCTAAGTCCTCAAGTGAACACACCTGTTGAAGAATGTCTTCGGCTTGACCCATCCACGACCGTCCTCTTTTTAACATGCTGCCCTTCACCTTCCTAATTTCACTATGCAGTGGATGTTGTGTGTTTGCGTTAATTCTGAGGTAGGCGCGTGCCCTGCAAACTTGTATTCTCTCTTCAATGGTTGGAAAATCAAGAAGGTAGCGCATCGCCCTGCATGCTGTATCTCTTGTACATCCAAGAATAATGCGCATAGCTTCATTCTGTATCCTTTCCATCCTTTCTATCTGCTTATGGCTGAGAGTCAAGATTGTCATTGCATACTCCAAAACAGACATGACCAGCCCCTCGTACAGAAGACATAGATGGCGCTGCTCACAGTTTGCTGCCGCCATCACCCGCATCGCTGCCAAACCCCGCTTGGCCTTTGTTATCACCTGGTCTATGTGCACATTATAAGCAAGGCTTCGATCAAACCGTATCCCCAGGTAATTCATTGCCTGCGTTCTTTCCACCGTCTCTGAACACAGCATTACAGTTGGTGTTGGATTGTTGACAATATGATTATTCAACGAGAACCAAGTCACTGTTGCCTTTGTTGGGTTGACCATTGCCCCAGCTTCATCACACCAAGTACTTATGCGATTGAGTTCGGTTTGTAGTTCCCCAGCAACCTCCTCTCTATCCTTACCCTGACGATACACTAAAACATCATCGGCATATGACAATGTCCTGCCAGGTCCAGTGATCTGCTCACTGGTGATTCTCACTGTGTAGGCGTTGAACAGTACCGGAGATAATGGTGATCCCTGTGGTAGGCCAGGATATATTATTGTTGGTTCCGAAGTCCAACTGCCACATCTAAAAACTACTTTCCGTTGGAAGAGGGCTGCAGCGATCCAACTAAGGAGGAATGGACTTACGTTTAGTTCAAGAAGCTGAAACATTACAAAATCCAGTGGTACTCTGTTGTATGCGTCCTCAAGATCAATCGCTGCAGCAACGGTTTCAGTGCCTGAGTGGAAACCTTCATAGACATCATGGGCAAAGACTGCTGCATTGGTCCAGGTTTCTCTTTTTGGACGGTACCCACCCAGGGTAGGTGGGAAAACACCTTGCCTCTCTAGTTGGCTTGATATTTTCCTGGCAATTACCTTCTCCAGCAGCTTGCCTATTGTATTCTGCATGGTTATAATTCGATATCCCTGAATTTTTTTGTGGTCTTTGTCAGGCTTCGGCAAGGGAATCAGATAGCTGTGTAACCATTCCTCCTTGATGCTAGCACTCCCTATACTGTTGTTGTACATGTCTGCTAGTTTCTCTAGCTCATTGTCGGTACACCTATTTATGTCATCGTATCTTATGCCATCAGGACCTGGAGCACTGTTTTTTGATCGTCGAAGCACAGCCTTGATTTCTTTCACTGTCACTGTGTCTTCATCCGAAGTGTTCTGGGCCTTGCATCTGTCTGAGGTGACCTCCTTGGCCAGATTTCGACCTCCCATGTCTGTCTGGTTGCTCTGCTCAAGGTAGCGTTCAAAGAGGGCTTTGCCCTTGTCCTCGTCAGTCCTCTGCCAGATGAGGTCAGCACCTTGGAAGTCAGAAATGCTCTTATTCTTGACTACACCACTCATGCTTTTATGTAGTCGCCAGAACAATTTCAGTGACTTGTCTGTGCTTACTCTTTGACACACCTCTGCCCATTTTTCGCTTACACAAACCTGTGTAAAAGTTTATACAACAACAGTGAATGCATAGTGAGAGCAACTGGAGGACACTCAGAACCCTTCACCATAAGATCTGGAGTACGACAAGGTTGTGTCCTGTCCCCTCTCTTGTTCATAACATATATAGACAACATATGTAAGGAAACCAGCCAAGCAGAGATAGCAAGAATACCACATGACGAGAACACAGGCAACCATGAACAACAGACACCGCAAACCAACCGCAAATCTAACCATTAGAGAACTCCTGTTTGCGGACGACCAAGCACTAATAGCAAAATCAGAAGCTGAATTACAAAACCACATGAATAGTCTAAACGAAATGTGTAGGGAACATAACATGAAAATTAGCACAATGCAAAAAAGGGGTTTTGACAAAAACAAAAAAGAAAAAACCCAAAAAATTCCCTTTTTAAAGAAAAAAAACAAATAAAGGTTTAAAAAAATAAATAAAATTCTTTTAAATTTGGAAATAAAAAATAAAAAAGGGGGATAAAAAGGCAAATTCACCAAAAGGACAAATGACCAATCTAAAAAACCAAACTTTTTTCAATACTACTAAGAAAGCTTTTTTTTACCAAAAACAATTTCCCCCCCTTATGCTCCAATCCAGGGGGCTTTTTAAAAGAAAAAGGAAAAAAAAAATAAAAAAACAAAAAATTTTAAATTTCCTTTTGAGAAACATTTTTTAAACAAAATAAAAAATTTAAACAAAATTTTTGAAGAAATTTTCAGGCAAAGGGGGGTTTTTGCACAAATTTTATCAAAAACCCCAGCCAACCCCCAAATGGTTTCCCTTGAAATTTAAGTTACCGAAAACCCACATTACCCCCGCAACAATAATGACAGGACAGGGTTTTTGGAAAAAAAGGGGAAAACCGCCAAGTCTTTGGGGGAAAAAATTTAAAGGTCCTTTATTTTCCGTTTGGCCCAAACGGGCACTTTTTCCCCAAAATTATACTTCACCTCACCCGCAATTTTACAAAAACAAAATAATGGACTTAAATTACATGTGGGTTTTCCAATTCTTCCCCAGTAACACATAATCGTGCTTTTTCAATTTTTTTAAGGCATTTTTAATTTTAATTAAAAAAAAACCCAATTCCCTCCCAGACAATTTTCGTTTAATGAAAATTTAAGTGGTTCTTTTCCCGGTTCCCGGGCCCTTCCCTCCCGTTCCCCCCTTCTTTTAAATGATTAAAATGTTTTGGAAGGGGGATGGGTAAACTTTGGGGAAAAAGGAAAAAGGTTTTATGGGTTTAAAATTCACCCATCACAACCATAAGGAAAGGATAAATGAAATGGTTGTGGCATATCAACTGTAGAGGTGAAATACGGAAATTAACCAATGTAGGAAAGCTACAGGAATATAGGCAGAGAAAGCTTATGTGGAATGTTTGAACCGTCGGGCAACAAATACTAATGTAGTTAGTGGTGTGCTGACCTCGCTCGCAGACATGGGGAAAAGGTATGGCCATTGTGTTGTAGATACAGGGAAACTCTGCACCCTGCCTCGAACGCCTTATAAGTTTGCACTGGTTTTACAGACACTCGTCCGAGATTTCTGCCACACGCTTCCAACGTACACCGTGGGTACATGGCCATCATAGAACTCAATTGGCAGTTGATCTAGGAGCCGGCTGATAGGAGAAAAATCATAGATCACCCGGCCATCAGACACCACAATCAGAAATGTGTGCATGCTCTATGCTTAAAAGTATTGGGAAATGAGATGAGTGGGTCAGAATGTCAAAGTAACTGTTAGAACTGTGCATGATCATAATTATAATATTAGATCGGAAGTGTAGGGATTAGCGAGCGAGTTGCAGCAATTTATGCACATTTCGTGCCCAAGTAATGCAATAATCTACACTACACGGATAGCTCTGTGCTAAAGAGGCTAAATAAATGCCTAGGGGTTCACAGTGAAGATTAATGGACTGTGTTTAGTGCAGGAGAGTCTGGCATATGCTATCACAATACCTAGTCTGAGAATGGAGATGGAGGAAGTTTACTACGGCCTTCCGCTGTCTGGAGGTCAAACAGCACACACGTATTGTGATTGTAACACAGACTCACAGAGCCTGTCGAGAGGAGTGAAGACATGTATGTTGCGTGCAGAGCGGCATGCTTCAAATAAAACATCAAAGATAAAGATCATCCGTTGGATCTTTTCCCTGTTGGTAAACAAGATGGCGGGATCAGTATCCATGGGTTGGGTATTAGTGCACGAGAAGGCAGATGTGGTAAGGGTCTTCTTCCTCTTCTTCTTTCGTTTGCTTGAAATATGTCTATAACTGCAATGTTATATCTTTTACGAATTTAACAGTCTTTGTTAGTTCACTCAGCGGTCCATTGAGTTTAGCTTCCACTGTCGTCTCTCTAGGCCAGAAGGTTTGCCTGGATATGTTGTATGTTGGGCAGTCTTGGTAAGGGTCCTTTAGGATCATGTGTATAATTGTTGAAGAACATCGCCTGGATAGAATGGTGCAGCAGGGAGTGAAGAAGTGATCTGGTAGACCAGTGGTTCTCAACCGGTGGGGAATTTCTACCTTCCCCACCTCGCGGGGGGGGGGGGGGATTTTTAGGGTTTCCATGGGTGGGGGGGGGGGGGTATTAAGATTGGCAGACTCAGACTCAAACTGGCTTCAGAACCACACAAAAAGAGATCGTCCCCCTTTCTTGAATTATGTGTATCCCCCGATGTGTCTCCACTTTGCCGTGGTGGGGGAGCTTGCGTGTCCCACTGACCCCAAGCGCTATGCCGATGGATATTAACTACATATTGGACAGCTCTTGGAATAGGGACCAGACTAAGAGAGACCTGCTCTGCAGGTAGACTGAGGATAGCAGTCAAAAGTTTAAATCAGGAGCACAAAGGCAGAAGTTCTTGGTCCGGACACAAGGACTAAGGCTCTCGCTGAGGGATAAGGCTGAACGCCTCTAAGCCATTAATCCTTGGACCTGAGAGCCGGACCGATACAAACCTACTGAAAAATGGAGGTGAGAGGCTGAGCACGCTACATGCTTAGTTCAGATACTTATTTCGAAGGTTCTCAGCTTGGGGATCTAAGGGATCCCCGGATGAAAGGGCCTGGCCGTTTTTAGCTCACTGATGCACGGAGGTAAGGTGCTGAGCTGGCAGCACATGCAGCCTACCTCGTGAGCGAGTACTAAAGGTAGGAAAGCGCCCCAGTCGCACGAAATGGTTACGAAAAATGTCTGTATCTATGCTCAATAGAGTGTAGTCAAAGGTGGAAAAACGTCTCAATAACACGAAATGGAACTCTTGCCTAGCGAATCCATTGCGTGGTCTGAAGTCCGAAGTGAAAGCTTACCTAGTGGATGTCGTCCGCAGACTGTCGGTTCCTTGTTTGTTCTTGAGCGACCAGTGGCAAGCGAAAGGCCCAATACATAGAAGTGAGGAATCAAAGCAGCCATGAGCAGGACGTGGTAATTCCTCGGGTGAGCCAAGTCTCAGAGCAGTAAGTGACGGCTCTTCAATAATGGAAGCCGCCTTGGAGAGCAGGGAACGCCCATGGTCTGCCCCTGCCTTCCCTTGCGGGCTGACCATGATGTCTCTGACCGTTCTGTCTTGACCAGCTGAAATGTGGGCGGCATCACAACAATAAGTCTAACGTGTCTCGAAACCCGAGGATGGCTAACCTCATAAAAAATGCCCGCCGAAGCCGGAAGTGCCGTCCTACGGGTGGCAAAATAAAAATTGGCACTACGCCTCTCGTCCGAATGTCTCTCGTGCTAGGAACAGCTGTGACTACCTAGTTTCCGAATGCCGCTCTTGTTGGAACAGCTCTGACTAGGCAGTTTTCCGAATGTCCGTCGTTCCTGGAACAGCTCTGACGGACATAACGACAAGCACATGTCCGAACCGAAAACTCGCTGAGGGGTTACCGTCTGCAGACCTGCCTTGTTTGTGCGGGAACGGCCCGGGGCGATCGAAATGCCCAATATATTGAAGTGAGGTATTAAAGCAGCCATGAGCAAGACGTGACGATTCCCTCGGTTAGTCCAGCACCACGGCGCTATGTGTCGGCTCTGCAATTATGGAAGCCACCCTGAATGGCGGAAAATGCCATGGACTGTCCCTGCCTTCCTTTGAGGGATGACCGTTAAATCTTCGACCGTTCCAACTTGACCAGATAGGATGTGGACGGTACCACAAGAGTGAGAGTCTCCCAGGAATGCTATCCTGGTCAAAAATGCAAGCTAAAAGCCGGATTTGTTGGCCTAAGGGTTTCGACCCAAGGGTGCATAACGAGACACACCGCAATCGCATCTGAAAAAAAAAAAAAAACACACTCCGGATGAATGCAAAGAAGAAGAAGAAGAATTATGTGTGAGCGTTGTGTACAGTTGTGTCTCTGATCTGAGGATATTACGCGTACTCGTGATGTTAAATGCCTATATTATTTCAAAGATCGCGTTGGTACAAGAACCGATTATTTGATATTGTTTTACCTCAACTTTACGGTTCTTTACTTCTCGCCCTTCTGAAATTCGATTTATAATGTAAGTAGACCCGCAAATCACGTTTTATTTAGATGTCTAGACTTGTTCTGGTATGTGATATTAAATTTAGCTTCCATTTTTATGTATACTGTGTAATATTCGACTATGAAGGTCGGAGGGATCATCTCAAACTAAAATGATGAAGATCGCATGCTGTAATGTGATATTTCAATGGTGGGAAATAACCGTTTTCTTGTAATACTCAAGCAATGACTATTTAATATTGTTATGGCACATCCACAGAGATTTTAATGCAAATGAATGCATGTTTGCATTCAACATCCATTTTAGTATTTATGTGTAATTTTTCATCAACCTACGCCGGACAGTTTTTTCGGGGGGTGGGGGGGGGGGGAGTGGCAAATGGGAAAGAGAGGGGGGATGACATTGTGAACATATATCTAAGGGGTGTATAGGCCAAAAAAGGTTGAGAACCACTGGTCTAGCACCATATGTCCAGTGGACCTTAAAGTGTGTAAAAGGGTCTTTCACTTTTTTCAAGCTCACCTATGGCTGGATCAGTATTCTATAGAAAGGGAACTCCGGCCTCCGTGGCTAAGGGCTTGCGAACGCGGTATGTGATCCCGTATACCCGGGTTCGAAACACAGCGGTGCTGGTATTTTCGAAAAAGGTATTGGTGCTGGTCGTTCAGAAAGCATTGGCAAACTACTGAACGTAAAATTTGTCCAGGAATCACGAACAGCGAAAATGCTGGGGTTGACTGCTACGTGGTGTGAAGGACATGCAACTAAAGGGAACTCGTGTAGACTAATTCTCACAAATGACCGAACCAGTATTCCATAGAAACAGAAATCATGTAGACTAATTCTCACAAATGACTGGATCAATATTCCATAGAAAGGGAACTAATGTATACTAATTCTCACAAATGACTGGATCAGTATTCTATAGAAAGGGAACTCATGTAGACTAATTCTCACAAATGACTGGATCAGTATTCTATAGAAAGGGAACTCATGTAGACTAATTCTCACAAATGACTGGACCAGTATTCCACATAAAGAAAAATCATGTTGACTAATTTTCACAAATGACTGGATCAATATTCCATAGAAAGGGAAATTATTTATATTCCAATTCTAACAGACGACTGAATGAGTGGTAAAATAGGAAAGGAATTAATTTATACTAATCCTCACAATTTACTAGATCTGTGAACCAATATAAAAGGAACTAATGTATACTAATTCTCACTAATGACTGGATAAATATTCCATAGAAAGGGAACTAATGTATACTAATTCTCACAAATGACTGGATCAATATCCCAATAGAAATGGAAAGAACTAATGCAAACTAATTCTCCCAAATAACTGGATCAATATTCCACAGAAAAGGAACTAATTCTCATAAATTACAGGATAGGTGATCCAATAAAAAAAGGAATTAATTTATACTAATTCTTCCAAATTACTAGTCAGTGATTCAATAGAAAAGTACCAATTTCTACTAATGATTACAAATGACTGGATCAATATTCCAAAAGAAAAGGAACTAATTTATGCTAATAATCATAAATGACTGAATAGAAAAGGAACTAATTTATACTAATTCTCACAAATGACTGGATCAATATTCCAATAGGCAAGGAACTAATTTATATTCATTCTAAAAATGACTGGATCAATATTCCATAGAAAGGGGACTAATATAAACTCATTCTCATAAATGACTGGATCAGTGTTCCATAGAAAGGAATCTAATTTATACTAATTCTCACACATGACTGGATCAATACTCCATATTTTAAAAAAAAACTAATTTATACTAATTGTCACAAATGACTGGATCAATATTTTCCCCGAGACAGCTCAAAATATCTGTATGTCCAGAATGTCCCGTTACTGTTGTTGCTCTGGAAGAAATAGACAGTATCGTTCAGGTTGATGGCAGCATCATCAATATTACACGGGAGTCCTTCCAAGTTGTAGTCGATTGAATTGAGTCCGTCGACCTTCCAGCTTCTTTTGTAGGTTCAGTAGCTGCAGCCTGCACATAGAATCAAGAAGAGGTTAGGAGTGGGGGGGGGGGGCGGGGGGGGGGGCTGCATTCAACAACACGGAGGAGCGTATAGTGCGGAAGCGTGGATAGTGAGAAAGAATGAAATCATGGAATTTAAGTCTCTAGAAATGCGGCACCACACAGGGTAACACCATGAAAGTTTGGAGAGAACAGTATTGGAAGGGCATGTGCCAGGGAAAAGATGAAGAGGAAGGCCAAAGAGAAAATGGGTGCAGGATGTGGAGGAAGATCTCCAAAAGGGGTCTTGCTCATGATCGAAAAGTTTTCCGGAAGGTTGTTATTGGAGCGAGGTTCTGCAATGAATATGCTACTGAATGAATGAGAAATGTGGATACAGAAGCAATGGTCGTATTTCACTGAGGAATTAAAAAAAAAACATATAAATATATAGATATTATAGAGAAGCTGGTACTGACAAGAGGTTTATTTTGTATTAACTGATTAACTGCCACAGGATGATTAATCGTCTTAAGCGACTTTCCGTATCTGCCGTGGGTTGATATACTCGCCGAAATATGGCATTGCATTAAAATACAATATGTCTGCTACCATATTAACAACTTTTTGGTTATAACTGTGGCACGCCACTACTTCCTATTTTCCACCATCCATTTTTGTTAGGTCCAAACTCACTTTTTGTTTGGCGCTGAATCTGTTAAATGGTTTTTTTAAAAGCTAGAGGATGACTTCATTGCACCGGGGTTTATCCCATATGGCTCGGTCTCTTTCCGAAGGGCGGCCTGACAAAAAGCGCCACGCAAAGCACAAACTCCCCCAGGAGTGTCAGAAAACAATTGTGCTCGTCAACCGAAAGGATAGATCGGAATCGAACCCACGACCTTCAGAGCGCATTTCCCCTGGAAATGACAATAGAACTGATGAAACAAATAAAAGAGACAAGCCATATATGTTCTTGATTTTCTACCGTTAATATTCCATGGAAGCAGAATGCCCCAACCAACTCCGCCAGAACCGTCCTATCTGTTACTGTCTCTTGCAGCTTCCCCAATGGCCTCCCTATATTCTGCATCCAGGCATCTATTTTTGGCTGGATCAACCTGTGAATTCTGGGTGAATCTGAAAGCCCAGGTCAACTGAAAAGATTCCCACCCTGTTGTTGGATTGGAAATATGACCAGCGGACCAGCAGGCACTGCGCTGCCGGAACTTCAGGGGTAAATTGGAACATTATGTTTTTATGGACATTGTGTATTTTTTTTTCATATCCTATTTACAGGACATCGCTGTCAACACCAGCATTTTACAGCATATGTCTTGCCAAGTTTACGTTCAGCAGTTTGCCATAGATTTCTGAACAACCGGCTCCCATACCAACACGTTAAAACCCAGCGCGACGCGGTCTGCTGCCAAATCGGTTGCAGAAGTGATTCGAACTCGGGTAAGCGAGCTCACGAATCGCGTCCGTAAACCCTTAGCCATGAAGACAGGCACATGGTGTATATATGGGCTAAATAAGAGAAGCAACGGCTGCAGCAGGAAATAACAATAGGAAATACAAACAGTTAGGTATAAATATCTCCTGCGAATAGATGAGACATACTAAACACGGACTCAGTGTAAGTACCTTACAACGGACTCCATAAAGGTGATCATAAATCATTTATTCATTCATTCATTCATTCAGTAGCATGTCCTTTGCAGAACCTCGCTCCCATAACAACCTTCCGGAAAACATCTCGATCATAAGCAAGATGTCCTGTATCCGATACACCCATCTGGAGATCATCCGCTACATCCTGCACCCATCTTCTCTTTGGCCTTCTTCTTCCTCTCTCCCCAGGCATATACCCCTCCATTATTGTTCTCTCCAAACTTTCGTGGCGTTTCAAGTGACCAACATATTTCAATTTTCTTTTCGTCTAATAGTGAGGATTCTATCACTAACTAGGTTATATCCCATTAAAGCTTTTGCAGTTGTTTTATATAAACAAAATGCCACTCCACTCTGGCCTCCGACGTCTCTACCAGAATAAATGAAAAGACTTCCATTTTCAGTTGTAAAATGACTGCCCAAATTACAACATGTCTAGGCAAACCTTCTGGCCTAGAGAGACGACAGTGGAAGATAAACTCTAGGACCGCTGTGTGAACTAAAAAAGACAATTAGATTCTTACAAGAGACAACATTGCAGTTATAGACATATTTCAAGCGAACGAAAGAAGAAGAAGAAGAAGTTGTAAAATGTCCCTTGCCTCTCCAGCGATGTTCATTAGTTCATAAAATTTGAATATTTAACCTCTCAGTCTCATCACATACTACTTTAAGCTTCCCCTCATACAGACTTCTCACATTCCACATTCCTATTCTCACTCTGCTTCTTAGTCTGACACAGGGGATTTCCTTGGAACACAGTCAGGGTTAACTCCGTCATGACGATTACTAGTACTGGTTCCTGTGTCACATTCTTCCCCAGTGTTATCTGATCTACCTGGCCTGGAGGTCTCGCCAGCAGATCTATTTCTTATTATGTTTTCTTTCATAGTTGTTAAGGTTTCTTGGCAAGTTTTGCAGAAGGTAGTTTGCCATTGCTTTCTTTCTGGACAGTGACTGTACTAGTCGGTGGCCATAGCAATTGTTTCTACTGATGAGATCATCTGCCTATCGCCGCAGAGTGCAGACCATAACCAACAACAATCTGTCGGCTGCTCTCACACTCCATCCACCACCTGCTTCCATGGCTTCACATAACCCTGATTGGGGGAAGGGGGGCTAAACGGGTACTCCACCTTGCCCAAGGGTATCCTGTAGACTAACATATATGTGTGTAGAGATGGAATTGTAAATGTGTCTAGAGATGGAATTATAAATGTGTTTTATGGAAAATTTCTTTTGGAATCTGGGCTTAACAGAGTACCCTGGAAACAAATAGGAAGCCATGGTTGTATAGTGATTAGGATGCTTGCATGCCAGCCTAATGGTCACTGGTTCAAATTCACATCTGGAGTAAGCATAGCCGAAAATATAACAACACTCGCTCTTTTTTTTTTTTTTTTAAATTCCAACACGATGATGCCGATGTCCAATTCCAATTCCAGTTTACCACACACAAAAAAAAAAAAAAAAACCTGTTAGGACTGTTAGTCCTAATTCATACTGGATTTTTGGTTCCGCTCTGTTTGTCGGATAAAATTATTTTGTGTTTGGTTATTTTCTTTGTCTTATGTTGGTCCTGATAGAGACCGGTCCTTGGTCGGGCCTACTGGTGTCCGCAGTCTTTCGTTTGTTGGTTTCTTTTCTCTATGAGCACTGCTACGTGCTTGTTGTTTCTTGTGTTGTCCTCACCGGGACTGGTCCCGGTCATGTCCAATCCTCATAAGGACTCGATGTAGACAAAGGCAGAGAATTCAAGTGCAAGTCTCAAGTTGTCTCCCGGTCAGCGGCCCGAACTCGTTTACGTTTGCTTTCTCGTTTTTCGTCATCGGTGTATGGGTTGGTGCAACAACAAGACGACTCGATCTTCCTGTCAGCTCAGTTCTGGAGCCCTACCTGAAGAGCCAACCACCATCCTGCCACTCACCCCGCCATACTCAGCTATCCCCTTCAGGACAACAGGTTTTGTTTTTAAAAAAGATACATATATAGTTTTTTTTTTTTTGTTTGTTTGTTTATAATATAGATAATATCGTGTGACAAGAGAACCTATAGATATTAGAAAATCTATGGATATTATTGTGTGACAAGAGAACCTATAATCAAATAGGTCACATTTTAATTAACAACAGAAATGCATCAAACATACAACGAGTTAAAAGTTATAGAGGAGCTGAGTGCCACAGCGACCACTTCCTCGTTGGTGCAAAATTTAAAATAAAATTTAAGAGAGCTTTCTATACTAAATTACAGAGATTACACCCAACATATAACAGAGAAAAACTACAAGAAATTACAATCAAAGAGAAATTTACAGATGAAATAAAATGTAAACTTGAAACTCTGCAAAACCCTTTGGAGGAAAGCGTTGACCAAACTTGGTTGAACATCAAGAATACGATTCAATTTACCGCAGAAGAATGTCTCGGTGTGTTAACCACGCATAGAAAGAACAGATGGTTCAATCAAAAATGTGAAGAAGCAGTCGCTAGGAAAAAGAATGCCAGACATTTATGGTTGAATGACATCAACAACATCCAAAAGGAAGAGCAATATAGAAATGAATGTAACGAGGCTACAAAAATAGTTCGACAGCAGAAGCGATAATATGTGAGTAATATAATCAAAGATATGGAAACTAATCACCAGAAAAACGAACCCAGAAAGTTTTTTAAAGAACTCAAGTCAATGAAACGAGGGCACCAACACAACACATGTGGTTTAAAAGACAAAAATGTGAATATGATAAATACCAATGAGGAAATGTGCAACACATGGAAAGAATATTTTGTTGAATTACTAAATTGTGAAGCTCCAGGTCACACTTTCCCACAGGAAGAGGTTCTAACGTGTGAACCACAAATTGAAGAACCTGCATTTGAAGAAATCATATATGTAATCACACGACTTAAAAACAATAAGGCAACTGTGGCTGATGGAATTGCTGCTGAATTTATAAAGGCAGGTGGCCATGCATTACATCTAAAGCTATACGAACTAATAATAAAAATCTGGAGGACAGAAGAATTACCCCATGACTGGAAAGAGTCATTATTGATACCTATCTTTAAAAAAGAAAACAAGTTCCAATGTGAAAATTATAGAGGAATATCACTACTGTCCACAAGCTATCAGATACTATCCGGAGTATTACTAAATAGACTAAAAGAATATTCAGAAGACATATTAGGTGACTACCAGGCGGGTTTTAGACAAAACAGATCAACAATAGATCAGATATTTATCTTACGACAAATAGCCGAGAAAAATTGGGAATATAAAAGAGATCTCCATAACATTTTTGTGGATTTTAAAAAGGCTTATGATAGTGTCCATAGGAATAGTCTATGGAATGCTATGCAGGAATTTGGAATACCAAGAAAGTTAATCAACATGACCAGACTATGCATGGAAGATACTTATAATATAGTAACATATAAAGGCAGGAAATCAGACCCTTTCCAAATAACATCTGGCTTGAATCAGGGTGATGCACTATCGCCGCTACTCTTCAATCTGGCTCTAGAGAAAGTTGTAAGGAAGGTAAGGAGGAATGTGATATTGGAGGAACATCCAAGCTGCTTAGGTTATGCAGATGATATAGATATTATAGGGGAAAATAAACAAAAGACATTGCAAATATTGACTCACTTAAAGGAAAAAGACCAACAGATGGAGCTGGTTATCAACCAAGATAAGACATAATATATGGTAATTTCATGAGAAGGAATGGCTAAAAACTCTGGCCACATACAAATAGATAATATGACCATTAAAAGAACGGAAACATACAAATACCTGGGTACAATCTTCAACTGCTCCAACATCATAAGGGAAGAAAGTACAAACTAGAATCAATTCTGGAAATAAGATATACTATGCACTACAACATCTACTAAAATCAAATGCGCTATCTCGTAACACCAAAATCACAATATACAAAACACTGATCAGACCAGTTGTGCTGTATGGCTCTGAAACCTGGAGTACAACGAAAGGAGACGAAGCCTTGTTACAAACCTTTGAGAACAAAATTTTAAGACGCATCTTTGGACCCATTAGGGATACACAAAGTGGAGAGTGGAAAAGAAGAAGTAACAAAGACATTTATGATCTGTTTAAGTCCCCGCTAATCACTGGTATCATGAAGGCTAATAGACTACAATTGCTGGGGCATATAAAAAGAATGGAAGATAATAGGAAAACAAAACTCGCTTACACTCACGAAATAAATGACCGTAGACCCCGAGGTAGACCAAGAAGACGGTGGAGAGATAATATATATATACAGACCTACAAGCACTTGGAATCAACGACTGGCAAGAGAAGGTCAACCAGAGAGACGAATGGAGACGGATTGTATCTGCAGCAAAGAACCTCAATGGCTCGGAACGCTGAAGAAGAAGAATATAGATATAAATATATACAATGTAGAAAGGTTATTTGGCCTTCCCTGTTCTGCATATGAACTGTCTGACCAGCCGCTGTATTTCTGGGTTGCTGTTTGTGTGCAGGCACTCCGTCATTGTCACTGGAGACCCAGTTGTGATGAAGTAATCTCTCAGATCCCTTCGCTCACTGTTGTATTTTTCGCATGCTAGTAAATAGTGTTCAATGGTGTTGTTTTCTAGGCATGCTCTGCAGAATGTGTTTTCTCTTGAGTTTTTCCAGTTTCCAAGTCTGATTTTCCACAGCTGTCTGTTTGCCGGTGCTTTCATGTTGGATTTGGCTTGCAGTTTGTAGCTGAGCTCGCCCAGTACCTGGTATGCATGACGACCTCTAGCGCTGTCTCGCCACTGTTTCCTCCATTCCTGGAGTATGTAGTTTTTGATGATACTCTTTCCTTCTACTTTACCTAGGCCTGTGCTGATTTTATTACTGCTGGTTAGTCCTCGTTTCGCCGCTCTGTCTGCTTGTTCGTTTCCCGGGATACCCCTGTGAGCTGGTAACCATCCGATGGTGACTTGGCATCCCATGTACCTGAGGTTGGTGGCTGTCGCTAATATCTCCTCTTTTATGTCGGGTCTGTTTCCTCTAGCGAAGTTCCCGAGCGTTTGTACTGAGCACAGGGAGTGAGTTAATATATATAGTCTCATCGGTGGCTTTTCGGCTGTAATCTCCAGTCCTTTCAGTATGGCCGTGCATACTGCTGTCTGGTCTGTTAGTTTGAACTGTTTCTTCAGTTTCCAGTCTGGGACCACTACTCCTGCCCCTACCTCACCCTGCTCGTTCTTGGACCCGTCTGTTTATATTATGAGGTTGTCCTTACTGATTTCTTCTAGGTACGCCTCGGCGGCGTCTCTTGCTTATGTGTCCTCCGTGTCCTTGGTGATGGTCTTTGCTAGGCTAGTGTCTGTGAATGGGACGGTTAGTTTCCATGGTGGGATTGTTGGCTTGAACCGTCTTGTCTATTTCGGGGTTTCTGCTAGCTCGATTTCGTCCTTCATCTTCTCTCCTGCTTCCCGTCCTGCCGGTCTTTGCAGTTTTACTATTATTGGGATGCCTCCCCATTTGCTGCGGTTGTCACTGAATGTTTGGTATCCTGGGTGGTCTTCGTCTTGTGCTACCTTTAACCAGTAGTTATACGTCAGCTGTTTACGCCTCAAACCCAGTGGTAGTACACCCAGTGCTACCTCCATGGCTTCTTTGGATGTCCCTTTTCCAGCTCCAAGGATGGTGTTTAACGCTTGGGTCTGTATGGTGTCTAACCTCCTCTTGCTGGTTTCTGATGCTGAGTCGTACACAATGCTGCCATATTCTAGCTTGCCTCTGATAAATGCTTTGTAGAACATCAGTATTGATTTGGTGTGGGCACCCCATCCATTTCCTTTTATCACCTGCAGTAGGTTGCTTGCTTTCTTGCATTTTTCTAATGTCTGACATATGTGTTTTGACCAGTTCATCTGTTCGTCTAGGGTCATTCCCAGGAAGACTGTGCGGCCTGTTCTATTAATAGTTATCCCTTTTATCTGTATTTTGTAGTCCTTGTTAGAATTTATCGTCTTCTTGTTACTAAATACCATGCTGACTGTTTTATTGGTGTTGATATTGAAGCCCCATTTGTCCATCCATGCGGTTAGTTTGTCTGTCTGTTTTTGGAGGGGTACTCGAAAGGTTTTTGCAGACTTTCCACTCCTCCATATGGTGCAGTCGTCAGCGAATTGTAATAGTCCTGTTCTCTGATCTTGGATCTCCTCTGTCAGATCATTCACCAGTATTGAGAAGATTGTTGGTGGGGGATACCGAACCATAGGAGATACCGTTCTCTTGCGCATATGTGTCGGATACGGATGCCGAGGTTGCGGTTTCAACCCCTATATAGATAAGCTGGACTAAAATGTTAACTTCTCGTCCTTGACTTGGGGACCTCCCAGATCGACCCAGCCTGAAATAGGTACCAGAAAATGTCGGGGAAAGTACAGGCAGCCGGCATGGCACTGACCTCTTCAACCCTGGAGTATCAGATGATGTAAAAATATGAGACTAGCACCTTATACCCAATAAGCCTCAAAGCTTGTAAAAGCGTCCTGTAGTTATTTATAAACAGTCGTCATATGCATACATAAGGTGTATTTTTAATGACTTTGGGTTTTTTTTAAAACATTGCCGTTCCAAATTTAGTATTCACTCGATATGGAGTTCATGCAACAAAAAAGGTAACTACAAACATGGAATGGCAATATTTTCAAAAACTCCACAGTCATTAAAAATACACCCTGTATTCTCACAAGTTAAAGAAGAATGAACACTTATGGGTTGCCCGGTGTGAAGTGATTGTCAGAGTCCTGGATAGGTGTGAGAGGGGACACAGGGCAAGGACCGGTCATAGATAGAGCATGGGTAGAGTAGGACATGAACTGCATACCCAGTGGGAGACAGGACATAGGGTTAGAGACTGGACACGTCCTTGAGTGACAGTCCAACCTTGGACTAAACGACCCGAGACGTCAGCCGTCAACAGACGGGTGAAGGACAGAACGACACCAGAATACCAAGACACCCGACGTGGCACGGACGACACGTGGGTCAAGTACCACGTGACCACAGACCAAGACAAGCGAGATCAGACGGACTTTGACGGTGGTTGAGAGAGGAGTGTTGTGGGGGTTACCTGTTTGAGAGAGTGTGCTGAATGCCTCATTCTAGAGATTTACTATTATTGTGAGAGTGTCTATAGGAGACAGCCTGTGCGCTGATATTCAAAGGAATTGTGATACCGGAGCGCATGAGTGCTTGGCTGACTAATGTTCATGTGATTTACTAGTTTATCAGAGCATGATTATGACTTATGTCAATGAGTATTATGCTTAATAAATTGTCAAAGATAATCCAGTTTTGACTTCTCATTTGCATATTATGTATTATATAAACTTGTCACGTCTTTTGTGACGAGCTATAACTGTTTGAGACGGTGAGAATGATAATAATTTGTAAATAACACAGAAGGCATTTAAATTTTACATTGATGTTATTGTAATTTAAATCACATGTCACAGTTTTTTAACCAATAGAGGGTTAGGTAATTTATTCAAATGTTGACAGATATCAGCAAGTCAATATTTCAACCAGAAACTAAATAATTGACTCTAAATCACATACCTTAAACATGTACAAGTGAAGAGCCCCTTTTCACGCTTTGAAGAGTCCTGGATACATGGTGCTAAATCCATATTTAGAGACCGATCAACCCTAGTGGGAGATGTGGTCAATATCACGCTGAAAAAGTCACTTGAAAGTCGACTTCATTGCACCGGGTTTTATCCCATATGGCTCAGTTTCATTCCGAAGCGAACTGCAGAAAGCGCCGCACAAAGCACAAACTCCGTAGCTCCAGCGACGACTCCAGGAGTCTCCGAAAAAAATACACTCGTGAACAGAAGGACGTGGCCCGGAATCGAATCCACAACCTTCGGTGCGTGAGTCAGAAGGCTTGATCACTTCGCCACGGAGACTCCCTTATCGAGACTGCAATATCACGCTGCCCGACTTTAATTGCCTGGAAATTTCCGGTACTCTTTTTTCAGGCTAAGTGGATATGAGTATGCAGGTAAAAATTCTTGCCGGAGGTCAGCAGGTCAACACTCATTCTTAAACAGCCGGTATGCTGATGCCGAGGTAGGTGGTTCAACACATACACTGGTCAGTTGGATTAACATGTTGACTTCTCGTCCTTGGCTTGGGTACGTAAATTACAAGTACCTTTGAAGTCGGAGTGGGTAAGAGTTAGATGACGAGGGAGACTGGTAATAAGGAAAGCTAATCCACACGCAAACTTCAGTCCAGTGCTACTAAACGTAGCGTGTATGAACTACACTTGAGTTTAAAGAGAGCGACGGCGTCCCCCCGAAAAAATCCTTACCTCAAAGGAGATTTGAAAACAATGCCACCATTAGTTAGTTAGTTAGTTAGTTATCAGTTGGGGTATCTTCGTTGCACTCCGGGCATGTCCATAGGTGCTCAGATCCTCCCCCCAGCATATGCATCAGCGTCCGGTGGCTAATAGTGCCAGTTCTGTGTTGGTTGACGAGGCGCTTTGTTTTCCCGATGTACCTCTCGCGTCTGGCTGTGCCGATTCTTACTCCCAGGTCTTTCATCCTGGAAAGCGATGTGGAATCACTGGCGTCAAAATCCTCTGTTCTCGCCATATCTTTAAGGGCGTTAATAACATCGGCACGATCCATGGGCTGGCCATCTACAGGGGGTGCAGAGCCAGCCAATTTATCAGCTCGTTCATTTCCCTCGACTCCCGCATGTCCCGGGACGAAGATGAAGGTGACTTTGCGGACAACAGACTTCCGCAGCGACTCAGTCCACTGTCTACGTACAGATCCAGCTTCGACCTTCTGAATCATGCTCATTGAATCACTTAGTACACACACGTTGGTATAATGCTGTGATTCCAGCCATATGAAAGCCTGTGTAACTGCCATCACCTCCATCGTCATGCTGCTCGTGGTCATAGAGTGGGCACCACTGGATTCTTGAACGGTTCGGCCCGCTGAACGGGCTGTAAATGCCCACGCACTTCTCTGCTGCTTTACAACAGATCCATCTGTATAGATGAGCACTTCGGGGCTATCTGAGTGATCATAGATGAGCGCGTTAACCTCTGCATTGACAGCGGCAGGGTTCTGCTCTCTGCACCGTCTGTCGAGTGTGATAATGCAGGAGAAGGTACACTTAAAAGCTGGAGGCACCGGCACCCATTCCTTGCCGGGGTTGATACTGGTAAGACTGCAGACCTGTCCGACGACATCTTCCGCCCGACCCATCCATGATTTGCCCCTCTTTAGCCTGTCACCCTTTTCTCTGAATACAGCGTCATGCAGAGGGTGCTGCTCATCTGCACTTATTTTTAAGTATGCACGAGCTCTCCAGATCTTGATCCTGTGTTCCATTGTCGGGAAGTCAAGGAGGTATCTCATTGCTACACAGCTGGTGTCTCTCGTGCAGCCCAAAATGATGCGCATGGCTTCGTTTTGTACCTTTTCAAGTCTTCCAATCTGTGTAGGGCTGACAGTGAGGATGGCCAGGGCATACTCGATGCGTGAAAGCACAAGTCCTTGGAACAGAAGTAATAGCAGTCTTTGCTCGATATTGGCAGTCGCCATGACTCTCATTGCTGCCAAACCTTTTCGAGCCTTCGTTATGACATAATCGACATGATCTCTGAAGGACAGGCTACGATCAAGCCTCACGCCAAGATATGTCATTGACTGGGTTCTACTCAGAATGCTCTCATCCATTCTTACTGCCGGCAGGTCTGTTTTCACAATATGGTTGTTTAGTGAGAACCATGTAACCGTTGCCTTGGCAGGGTTGACAAGGGCATCGGCATCAGCACACCATGAGGAAATTCGATCTAGTTCGCCCTGCATATATCTGGAATATACCTGCATATATCTGGAATGCCACCATGTCAGTCGGTAGAGCATGCTAGCCAATGCATGACTTTGGCCTCCAAATCACATCCCTGACTATATCCAACATTCTAGTCCAGATATACACATTCTAGTCCAGATATATACTCATTCTAATACAGATATATACGCATTCTAGTCCAGATGTATACACATTCTAGTCCAGATATATACACATTCTAGTCCAGATATATACACATTCTAGTCCAGATATATACAAATTCTAGTCCAGATATATACACATTCTAATCCAGATATATGTATACATTCTACTCCAGAGATATACACATTCTAGTCCAGATATATACACATTCTAGTCCAGATATATACACATTCTACTCCAGATATATAAACATACCAGTCCAGATATATACACATTCTAGTCCAGATACATACACATTCTAGTCCAGATATATACACATTCTAGTCCAGATATATACACATTCTAGTCCAGATATATACACATTCTAGTCCAGATATATACACATTCTAGTCCAGATATATAGACACTTCAGTCCAGATATATACAAATTCCAGTCCAGATATATACACATTCCAGTCCAGATACATATACATTCTAGTCCATATATATACACATTCTAGTCCAGAAATGCCAGTCTCTCTGGCTGAGGGGTTACAAAACTTTCTCCATAATCCCGTTTGTCACGCAGAGTCTCGTAGCGGGAGCGAGCTGGGAGCGGTTCGTCCCCCGCTGGTGACTTGCGGGACACTGAGCCGGCCGCTCAGAAAGCAATGGCAAACTACTGAGCGTAATCTTGCCAAGAAATCAACAGACAGCTGAAAGATGCTGCTGTTGACAGCGATGTCCTGAAAAGGATATGCGAATTTAAAAAAAAAAAAAAAAAAAAGTCCAGATATATACACATTCTATTCCAGATATATACCCATTCTAGTCCAGATATATACACATTCTAGTCCAGATACATACACATTCTAGTCCAGATATATACAAGTTCTTAAACTGGACCTGAACTTCCAGGTCAAGACGGCCTAGATTGGGTACCAGGAAACATCGGGGGAAGTAAAGACCACCGCTGTGACGCTGGTCACATGACACACCGTGTGCTGATTGGTCTATTCAAAACATGGGTCTAGTTTAGGTTTTCCGCGGTGGTGGGGTAGGGGTGGGGGTGGGGGATTAAGATTATTTCAAGATCGCGGTAATACATGAACCGATTACTTGATATTGTTGTTCCCTTCATACTTTACGGTTCTGTACTTCTCGCCCCTTGTGAAATTACGTTTTATAACGTAAGAAGACCCACAAATCACGTTTTATGTAGACCTCTAGACTAGGTTTAATACGTGTTATTAAATTTAGCTTCCATTTTTACGTATAGTATGTATATGGGGGGGGGGGGGGTGAATTTATATAGAGGAAATACGAACAAAAGGGTGGGGGGATGAAATTCTGAAGATATGGTGAAGGAATGCATGGGCCAAAAAGGTTTGAGAACCACTGTCCTATAATAATAAATCATACAATTCAACTGCACAAGCGTTTCCCTAGTTGCTTAGGACATATTTAAAATACCATAATAACATGGTGTTTCGACCTTGTCGTGGTGGGGGAGCTTGAGTTTCTCAATGACCCTGAGAGCTATGCCGGCGGTAGCCTAGCTACCAGCAGGGCCTCCCAAGCCGGACAGGTCAAAGGGTAGAGAACAGACAAAGAGAAACACCCTGGTCCTCCAGGTTGGGGGTTGAAGCGTGGGGTTAACATCCCCACCTTTGTAAAAACCTTTTTTTGTTACGAAACAGACACATGAGCCTCGATATCGGACTGACTTATCTGGACAACGACCTTGGAACGTTAAAGGACTTTTGAGATTTGGACCAGTTGTGCTGTATGGCTCTGAAACCTGGAGCTACAACGAAAGGAGACGATGCCTTGTTACAAACCTTTGAGAACAAAGTTTTAAGACGCATCTTTGGACCCATTAGGGATACACAAAGTGGAGAGTGGAAAAGAAGAAGTAACAAAGACATGTATGATCTGTTTAAGACCCCGCTAATCACTGGTATCATGAAGGCTAATAGACTACAATGGCTGGGGCATATAGAAAAAATGGAAGATAATAGGGAAACAAAACTCGCTTACACTCAGGAAATAAATTACCGTAGACCCCGAGGTAGACCAAGAAGGCGGTGGAGAGATAATACATATACAGACCTTCAAGCACTTGGAATCAACGACTGGCAAGAGAAGGTCCACCAGAGAGACGAATGGAGACGGATTGTATCTGCAGCAAAGAACCTCAATGGCTCGGAACGCTGAAGAAGAAGAAGATAATAACATGATTGATAGTAATGCCTTGATTGAACACCAGCATTTTCAGCTGTTGTCGATGTTCTTGGCAAGATTACGTTCAGAAGTTAGGTTTGCCATTGCTTTCTGAGCGACCGGCTCACATACCCCGGAAGTAACCAACGCGACGCGATCCACTGCCGAATCTCGCGCAGCTGTGTTCCTCACGTGGATATACGGGATTACAGAGAAAGTCGTTAACTCCTTTGCCAGGGAGTGCGGCGATTGATCACTATAACTACACTTATTAGTAATTCTGTTCAAGCATTCTGCGGAATTATCAGATTTTTTGGGGTTTAAAGTTGCATAACCCACAGGACGTTGCAGTCAACACCAGCATTATACTGCCGTTGTTGATGTCTTGGCAAGTTTTTACGTTCAGTAGTTTGCCTTTGCTTTCTGAACAACCCGCTCCCATACCAACACGTTAAAACCAGCGCGGGACGCAGAGGTGTTTCTAAGGCACCAGGGCCGGGTTATATACTGGCCAAGACCTATTGACGCGTCCTCGTCGAGCGTCCTGGGCAACAGGTCCCTTCGGGGTCCTGGCTAAAGTCAATAGGATCGCCGATTCCTCCGAAATCGGAGAGTGTCTGCCTGTACGGCGAGGAACCACCAGTCTGCACACCAATAAGCCAGACATGGGACAACGGATACTCTCGCAAACCTCAGGTCCTGTATGACATCACACTGATGTTGGACAACAGGATGTCTTCATCCGACATACAGGACTTCGCGTTGGAGCTCAAGCCAACGAACACAAGCAAGCAAGCAAGCAAAACCAGCGCGACACGGTCTGCAATTACCAGATAGCTCAATTAAAATCACAGATAAACAATTTGTAGGGGGTATAATCATCTAATAATATTGCAAGAGAGATCACTAGAATTTCAAAAGCAAAATTATATCAATCAATCAATCAATCAATCATGTGCCATGCCGGAAAGCGTGGGCGGTCATGATTCGCCATTTCACTCGATCACCAGAGTCGTGGATCAGCTCAGTGTTCCTGTCTCGTCCATGCCATGTGGCCAAGCCATCCAGGTATTTTCCTCTCGGTCTTCCTCTTGGTCTGTTCCCTTCGATCTTGCCAGCTGTCACTAAGTTCTCCAGTCCATTTCTTCTCATAACATGTCCAAAATAATTTTGACTGTCTACGTCTAATTTCTCTAATCAATCTACGATTTTCATTTGTCTCTTGTAGTACTTGGTCATTGGTTTTTCTATCTGTCCATGGTATTCTTTGCATTTTCCTCAGAAACCACATTTCTGCAGCCATCAGATGTTTTTCAGCTTGACTGCACATTGTCCAAGTTTCACATCCATACAAAAGAACAGGCTCTATGTATCCCCTCAACACTCTTTTTCTCGTTTCAATTGACATCATTTTATTGGTCAGAATGTTTTTCATCTTGCTAAAGGCTACTTTCGCAATGGCGATTCTTGTTCTAATCTCTTCAAGGCATCTGCCATCAGATGTTATGACTGTTCCGAGATAATTGAACCGATTCACTTGTTGAAGAATATTCCCATTTACTTGTATATTACATTGTGGTACTTCGTTCTTCCTAGTGACGACCATAACCTGTGTCTTCCTACAATTTAATTCCAACCCCAGCTGCTCACTGTGTACAACCACAGCGTCTACTAATTGTTGCAGATCCTGTGCATTGTCTGCAATCAATACTGTATCATCTGCATATCTAATGTTATTTATGTTTCGTCCTCCAATGCTGATTCCATTTAGGTCTTCTACATTTCTGAAAATATTTTCACTGTATAGGGAAAAAAGATCTGGAGACATTACACATCCCTGCCTAACACCTCTCTTAATAGGTTGGTATTGTCCTACTTCATTATCAATTCTTATGGCAGCTTATTGTTTCCAATATATGTTTTTTATAAGTCTAATGTCTTTCCCATCAATTTGTAGATCTGCAAGCATATCCACAATGTTGACATGTCTAACTCTATCAAAAGCCTTTGTGTAGTCAATAAAGCAAAGATGTATATCCTTGTTTACTTCTAAAGCACGTTCAATAACTGTTCGCAGCATATACACAGCATTTACTGTACCCTTTCCTTCTACAAAACCACATTGTTCTTCCCCTATTTCAGGTTGTATTTTCTTCCTCACTCTTTGCATGATAATTCGTAACAAAATCTTTGTGATGTGACTCATTATACTAATTGTTCTATGTTGATCACATTCTAAGGTTCCTGATTTCTTTGGGATTGCAATAAATACAGAATTACATAATTCAGAAGGTATATCTCCAGTATCATATAATGTGTTCAGCAGTCTAGTGACTTGCTCTAGTCCAAATTCTTCTAAAGCTTTAATTATTTCTGTTGTGATTGTAACAAGCTACGTGGAGGATCCCAAATAGCCCTGTCACAATATTTCAAAATTGTTCTCTTTATAGCCCTGGCTGGGATAGGTCTTTACCTGCCAACCCTCCTCCGTTTTCCCCGGACTCACTGTCACTCTTTCTTTCGACCTAGGGACCTATTTCCTGTCGTGTTCCTCTGGCTGATCCATATATATAACACAGTGCTCGTTGGAATAAGCTAAAACGTGATTTATTAAATCAATACAGGACAGCACAGAAAAACACCAAGGTAGGTAACACAGAAAGTTCTAAACCGACACCACACAGATAAGTTCAGGCACATAGCCTCAAGTAGCCATAGTCACAGACCCAGCTTCAAATACTGTCCGATCTGTCCATATACGTCTCACCCTGTGTGCTGGAAGCTCCTTCCTCCCTGGTACTTGGGTGTAAGTTCCACAGGCTTCTGTAGAATCAAATCCACTGGTTGTTGAAGACTTGTTCATGGACTCAACATATATTGGCGTCTTTCAATGTCCGGTATAAAATGGGAATGCCGGATCATCATGAGTAGATTCAACTAGAATTTTACTGCTCTCGGGCCTATGTCAATGAAGGGACCCGAGATGCACCATTACTGCAAACTGTCATTGTTTATGGGTATGCAGGATAATCATGCGTAGTCTCAACCAGCATTTAACTGTTCTCGGGCCTATGTCATTTCTTCAAGATATGCCCTTGCCTCTCTCTCAGAGTTAGGCACACCATGTGTGATATGGCTAATACTTTGACCTGGCTTCATCAGACGTATTTGGCTCAAGCACAGAAGCTGTGTGGATACTGTCCGATTTGGTCACGTCCAACAAAAGAGGACCCTGGAGATGACAAACAATATTGAGCGACTGGGCGGACTCATGCATCACACAATCCTAAAGACCAATAGGGTCTCAGTTAATATATTTTACCTATAGGATCTTGACCCAATGCAGTATATATCATACTTGAATGCATGGGCCTGACCTGTCAGGTAGCCCCTGGATTGGCTACGTCCGGGCTTGAGTCGACCTCCAGCTGGGTGAAGTCAGGTTGTCCACCCTAGGAACGTTTTGTCTACAAGACACACATTCCACACTCATACCAAGCCTTTATTATTATTGGGCACATTCATTTCCATGCTTTTCTCTCACTTGCAAACCATGCCTTTCTCGCAACCAAGATCTTGTGGTGTGGTGTGCCCAGCAATCGGTGTGTTTCTCCCCCCTAAGTGGGGTTATATGGCACACCGTGTATTTCCCCATTCAAAGAAGATACTACCCCTCCCGACATCATCCTATCAAGTGACAGACGAAAGAGATAGTCCTGAGGCTAGCATCCCCTGGCTCAAGAAGATAAATTATTGATTGGTGGACCCCATCCCCGTAGCTATCTAATGTGCTTATATTTAAAAGAGAAATGCCACCAAGTAACGGTAAGCCGTAGGAAACAAGATATCACTCGTCCATCAGCTGCCAAGAACAAGCGATATCATTGGGTAACACGTATTCTTCAGATGTGTTCCCTTGTCATGCCAAGATCAAGACGCATAGCCAGATCGGCTAACGGTCACCCCCTCCCAACATGGCAAGACTGCTGTTTTGCTATATCCTCTCAGTCGTTAAGACAATAGATATTTATAGGCCAAGCTTTGCCTGGACCAACGAACACCCAAATTTACCTTTACGTCACTTCAGTAGTATGTTGCATCTCTGTCGTAATCTTTAAATCACTGGACAGCTGCCACTATCGAACGGTAGGTGTTGGCACGGCCATCAATTGACCAGCCGCTGCACCAGTGCACATTTGACGCAAGGCGCTCCTTCGGGACTACCCGAAAGGAAAGACAAATATATACTCGCTCCATGTAAAGATTGTGGTATGAAGATAACCCAAAGAACCATCTTTCATGGAGAATTGAGCGAATAACGAACTGAGAGCTTCCGAAAGCCGTTTCCCCCTGTTTACCAAGAATAACAGAATACATAAGGACATGGGCCACTGGCGTTTCGCTACAGTGATGTTATCTGCACCGGGGGCCTTGCCAGCTTTCATATGCTTAAGAACCTTTTGAACCTCCATCTTTAAAATTGCTGGTCCTTCATTATTAAATCTAATAGCATACTGTTCCTCTCTGTTATCATTATACAGGTCTTTCACATAATCTGTCCATACATGTAGAATCTGATCTTTTTCTATTATGATTTTGCCATCTTTAGTTTTTAGACAGCCTGTTGATGTACTTGTTCTTTTATTAGTAAGTTCCTGAATTCTTTTGTGCACTAATTTGGTATTTTGACTGTTGTGTTGTTTTTCAATTTCTAAGCACTTTTTCCTCAAGCCATGATTCTTTTGCCTTCCTACATAATATTCTGACTTGTCTGTGAATTTCTTCATATTTGGCAGGATTATTTTTGTTGAGTCTTCTTGTTTCCATTAAGTGTAAAATTTCCTCAGTCATCCATTTCTTACGACCCACCTTCTTTAATTTTGGAATAGTTGTTTCTGCAGCCACATTGATTGAATTCTTTAACATTTCCCATTGATCATCCACATCCTGGAATAGGATCTCTAGATCAGACAATATTTCAAATCTGTTCTGTACTTCTATGTTGAATTTGTTTTAGTTAGTTAGTCGACAGATCATCCTCGTTGCACATCGGACCATTCAGTCCATAAGTGCTCGGATCCCCTCCTCAGCAAATCCCGCAGCGTGTAGCGGCTAACGACGCCAGTTCTGTGTTGGTTTATCAATCTTCTTTGGCTTCCTGCGTAGTGTTCTTGTTTGGCCACCCCTCTTTTAATTTGCTGCTCTCGCAGTCTGGCCATTGTTGTAGATTCACAGTCATCACTTGGTTCTTGCAAAAGTCTCACTTCTCGTAGAGCATTCAGAATGTCAGCCTGGTCCATGGCGCGTCCGCCCTCAACAGTAGCCTCACCTGCGAGCTTGTCAGCCCGCTCATTTCCTTGTACTCCCGCATGCCCTGGCACGAAGATGAAACTAATCTTTGCCAGCCGAGACCGCTTCAGAGGCAGCAACCATTCTCTTCGGATCGACCCCTCCTCTATCCTCTTGATCATGTTCATTGAGTCGCTAAGGAAACAAGCCCTAGTGAATGTCTGTGTCTCGAGCCATGTTATTGCTTTACTTACTGCCATGACTTCCATGGTCAGGCTACTTGTGGTTTCAGTGAAAGCACCAGAGTCCTCCTTCACAATTCTCCCTCCGGCCCGAGCTGTAAAGGCCCATGAGCTTCTCACATGTCGGACGACCGACCCATCTGTGTAGATGACCGCGTCACTGTCTAGCGAATTCTCGAAAATCAACGCTTGTACTTCAGCCTCAACAGCAGCCGGATTTTCTTGTCTGCATTTTCTATCTAGTTGGATGCAAACTGAAAAGGATGTGCAGAAGTCTGTTGGCACTTGCACCCACTCCTCGCCAGGTTCTAAGTCCTCAAGTGAACACACCTGTTGAAGAATGTCCTCGGCTTGACCCATCCACGACCGTCCTCTTTTTAACCTGCTGCCCTTCACCTTCCTAATTTCACTATGCAGTGGATGCTGTGTGTTTGCGTTAATTCTGAGGTAGGCACGTGCCCTGCAAACTTGCATTCTCTCTTCAATGGTTGGAAAATCAAGAAGGTAGCGCATCGCCCTGCATGCTGTATCTCTTGTACATCCAAGAATAATGCGCATAGCTTCATTCTGTATCCTTTCCATCCTTTCTATCTGCTTATGGCTGACAGTCAGGATTGCCATTGCATACTCCAAAACAGACATGACCAGCCCCTCGTACAGAAGACATAGATGGCGCTGCTCACAGTTTGCTGCCGCCATCACCCGCATCGCTGCCAAACCCCGCTTGGCCTTTGTTATCACCTGGTCTATGTGCACATTATAAGCAAGGCTTCGATCAAACCGTATCCCCAGGTAATTCATTGCCTGCGTTCTTTCCACCGTCTCTGAACACAGCATTACAGTTGGTGTTGGATTGTTGACAATATGATTATTCAACGAGAACCAAGTCACTGTTGCCTTTGTTGGGTTGACCATTGCACCAGCTTCATCACACCAAGTACTTATGCGATTGAGTTCGGTTTGTAGTTCCACAGCAACCTCCTCTCTATTCTTACCCTGACGATACACTAAAACATCATCGGCATATGACAATGTCCTGCCAGGTCCAGTGATCTGCTCACTGGTGATTCTCACTGTGTAGGCGTTGAACAGTACCGGAGATAATGGTGATCCCTGTGGTAGGCCAGGATATATTGTTGTTGGTTCCGAAGTCCAACTGCCACATCTAAAAACTACTTTCCGTTGGAAGAGAGCTGCAGCGATCCAACTAAGGAGGAATGGACTTACGTTTAGTTCAAGAAGCTGAAACATTAAAAAATCCAGTGGTACTCTGTTGTATGCGTCCTCAAGATCAATCGCTGCAGCAACGGTTTCAGTGCCTGAGTGGAAACCTTCATAGACATCGTGGGCAAAGACTGCTGCATTGGTCCAGGTTTCTCTTTTTGGACGGTACCCACCCAGGGTAGGTGGGAAAACACCTTGCCTCTCTAGTTGGCTTGATATTTTCCTGGCAATTACCTTCTCCAGCAGCTTGCCTATTGTATTCTGCATGGTTATAATTCGATATCCCTGAATTTTCTTGTGGTCTTTGTCAGGCTTCGGCAAGGGAATCAGATAGCTGTGTAACCATTCCTCCTTGATGCTAGCACTCCCTATACTGTTGTTGTACATGTCTGCTAGTTTCTCTAGCTCATTGTCGGTACACCTATTTATGTCGTCGTATCTTATGCCATCAGGACCTGGAGCACTGTTTTTTGATCGTCGAAGCACAGCCTTGATTTCTTTCACTGTCACTGTGTCTTCATCCGAAGTGTTCTTGGCCTTGCATCTGTCTGAGGTGACCTCCTTGGCCAGATTCCGGCCTCCCATGTCTGTCTGGTTGCTCTGCTCAAGGTAGCGTTCAAAGAGGGCTTTGCCCTTGTCCTCGTCAGTCCTCTGCCAGATGAGGTCAGCACCTTGGAAGTCAGAAATGCTCTTATTCTTGACTACACCACTCATGCTTTTATGTAGTCGCCAGAACAATTTCAGTGACTTGTCTGTGCTTACTCTTTGACACACCTCTGCCCATTTTTCGCTTTTAACCACCGTGACCAGTTTTTTGAAATAGCTTACTTTTGTGTGCATCTCTCTTTCTAAGTGCAAGCAGGGACTAGGATGACCAGCTCTGTTCTTCTTGGCATTTTGCCATCTCCTTACAGCACTACGCTTATCCACCCAAGCCTTCTCCACCTCGAAACTCCACCACGGTGGCTGCTCCCAGCTTTTTTTCCTTTTCTTCCTGCCCTGAAACGTTCTGCGCTTGTCACGTCTTATTTTACTCACCACATCTTGCCCTGTACTGTCATACTGGAACGTCTTTACCTTTAGCTTGTGCTGCCTGGTTCTGCCTTTCTCCACCAATATGCTGCATGGGTGGTGGTCGCTGCCATGGTGTCCTAGGACACCCCATCTACACACTGTAGTGAGTGAAGGTGAAACTAGCGCCAGATCAATAGCACTGTCCTCATCGCCTGGACGGCTTGCTGTCCTGGTGACACAGCCACTGTTGATACAAACCAGGTCGATGGTTTCCAGTGCAGTCTCGAGCTCCTCCCCTTGTGTATTGGAGGAAGTGTTTCCCCATGATCTGCCTTTAGCGTTGAAGTCACCACAGAAAATAACATTTCTCTCGTGGCCTAATATGCCACTTAAGCACTGCCACTTCTGGGCGTCCACACTCGCATTGCGGGCATAAACATTAACCAACACGAATGGTATACTGGAATGAACTCTCAACGCCTGTATTTGTATATCGTCACTGTTCCAACTGGACATGTCTAGCTCTGACGCCACCATGCTGTCGCGAACGAGAATCGCCGTTCCCAGATGTCGTCTGTTATAGAAACATTTGAAGCCGGCAATTCGGAGTAGCTGATCGCCCAGTCTCGTCTCCTGGAGTGCTACAATGTCGTTCCTGTAAACTAGGGTTTCTAAAATAGAGCCCCGTTGTTTTACACTGGCACAGTTCCAATATAGAATACGGATGTTCCTGAGTCCTAGACGGTGACACTTGAGTCTAAAACGTCTCAAGCCACCGCGCTTACCTGGCTTCTTTTTCCCTGCGCGGCTACCACGCCGCTTCGGTATGTTGACTGCTGATCGTTCGGAAAACACACGTTGTTCCGCCATGTTGAAAAAACGTAAACACAGACTTTTGATTGAGAACCACACACGCTGCTGAAAATTCACTCAAGGATGGCTTCGCTCGATGCACGAACTCCGTAGCACCCGCGCAGATCTTGAGTAGAAACTCCTGGTTTTACATCCTGGCACACCAATTACACGCAAGAAATGAATAAATCCATCCCTTACGCGAAAAAGTTAACGAACACAAAACAACACGACCGTCCGTCGCCATCTTGAAACCGGATCTGAATTTGTTTTGTATTTCCTTGTCATTACTCAATGTACACAAATCATATTTAGTGTTCCCTGTTGTATACTTGACTTTCTTCAACTTTATCCTCAATGTTCCTGTGAGTAATCTGTGGTCACTATAACAATCAGCACTGGGAACTGTTTTTGCTACTGTTAGGGCGTTTCTAAATCTTCTGCTAATGAGAATGTAGTCAATCTGGTTTCTAATCCTGCTATCAGGACTCCTCCATGTCCATAATCTTCTAGGGTGTTGTTTGAACCAGGTGTTTCCTACAATCATTTCCTGTTCTTTTGCCCACTCTACTAGTCTGTATCCTCTTTCATTTCTCTCTCCTAAACCATAGTTTCCTACTGTGTATCTATCCCCTTGATTTCCTACTTTTGCATTGAAGTCCCCTATTATGATGTTTATTTCTGAATTTTTACATTTCTTTAAGGCAGACTCTATGTCATTATAAAATTCCTCTACACTATCTTCACTAGACTCTCCTGTTGGGGCATATACTTGAATAACATTTATGTTAAAAGGTCTGCCACTCAATTTAACTAGTAATACTCTGTCCGACACGGCCCAATATCCCTGAACAGACGTTGATGTTTTCCGGTCCAAAATTATTGCCACTCCCCTATGTCGATCCTCACCTCCAGAATAAATAATCTTAAAATCTTTATGTATCTTGATGCCTGCTCCTGTCCATCTCGTTTCGCACATACCTAATATATTAATTTTTTCTCTTTGAATTTCTTGTGTTATGGTCTCTAATTTTCCGTCGTTGTTTAACGTCCTAACGTTCCATGTTCCTAATTTTAATGTCTCTGTCCTTGTCTTGCGATGATCAGTCTTTAAGCGAATCATAATAAACTAGGCAATTTCAAAGAGGTAGTTTGCCGTTGCTTTCCTCTATGGCAGTGACCATACTGGCCGGGTGACCATAATCAGTGTTTCTTGAAAGAGAGAAAGCTTGCCGTCGCGAAACTCGAGACCATAACCAACAAATATCTGTCGGCTGCCCTCATAATTTCATCCACCACCTGCCTTCCGTGGCTTCTTTTGAACACTTCCAATTAACGAACACGAAATAACATCACATAATCCAAAGGAAAAACACTATCCACACGAATTTCACGGGAATTTCCATAGGGAATCCACAGAAAAACACTGAACAGCGTCTCCCTCAAGACAACGAGTCATCGCGTCGCCATTAAATTATATACCGCTATAATATTATTAAATAACCTACAAGTCTCTTTAATGTTTTTAAAGAAATGAAAAATCTAAAATTAGAGTCAGCAAATTTAACTAACTTAAAAATACTTTTAGAATTCTTAAAGAAAAGTTTGTGAAACTTTATGTACTTAAACTTTATAAACATCTTTTTCGTTCTACATTTATTATTAAATTAATAAAAGTAAACTTTTGATGACATCTATAGGTTACATTGTTAAAATATCCCCTCTGTGGGGAAGAACATTTTTTGACTGGCCTCCTAGGGCCACATAACATTTAAAGTAAATTAACCACAAATATCCCAAACTTTGGTAACATTAACTAAGAAATGGGAAGACTGAATATTAACATGTTAGGTATATGAGAGACCAGAGAGCGTTATTATTCATCCGTCATGTGCCGTGTCGAAAGCGTGGGCGGTCATGACTCGCCATTTCACTCGATCACCAGAGTTGTGGATCACCTCAGTGTCCCTGTCTTGACCATGCCATGTGGTCAAGCAATCCAGGTATTTACTTCTCGGTCTTCCCCTTTGTCTGTTCCCTTCGATCTTACCAGTTGTCACCAAGTTCTCCAATTCATGTCTTCTCATAACATGTCCAAGCAATTGTGACTGTCTACATCTAATTTCTCTAATCAATTTACGATTTCCATTTGTTTCCCGTAGTACTTTGTCACTGGTTTTTCTGTCTGTCCATGGTACTCTTTGCATTCTCCTCAGAAACCACATTTCTGCAGCCATCAGATGTTTTTCAGCTTGACTGTTTATTGTCCAAGTTTCACATCCATACAAAAGTATAGGCTCTGTGTATCCCCTCAACAGTCTTTTTCTCGTTTCAATTGACATCTTTTATTGGTCAGTATGTTTTTCATCTTCATAAAGGCTACTTTCGCCATGGCGATTCTTGTTCTAAACTCTACAAGGCATCTCCCATCAGATGATATGACTGTTCCGAGATAATTGTACTGATTCACTTGTTGAAGAATCTTCCCATTTACTTGTATATTACATTGTGGTATTTCTTTCTTCCTAGTGGCGACCATAATAAGATATATACACATTCTAGTCCAGATATATACACAGTCTAGTCCAGATATATACTCATTCTAGTCCAGATATATACACATTCTAGTCCAGATATATACGCATTCTAGTCCAGACATATACACATTCTAGTCCAGATATATACACATTCTAGTCCATATATACTCATTCCAGTCCAGATATATACATATTCTAGTCCAGATATATACACATTCTAGTCCAGATATATACACATTCTAGTCCAGATTTATACACATTCTAGACCAGATATATACACATTCTAGTCCAGATATACACTCAATCTAGTCCAGATATATACACATTCTAGTCCAGACATATATACATTCTAGTCCAGATATATATACATTCTAATCCAGATATATACACATTCTAGTCCAGATATATGTACATTCTAGTCCAGATATATATACATTCTAGTCCAGATATATACACATTCTAGTCCAGATATATACACATTCTAATCCAGATATATACACATTCTAATCCAGATATATACACATTCTAGTCCAGATATATACACATTCTAGTCCAGATATATACACATTCTAATCCAGATATATACACATTCTAGTCCAGATATATACACATTCTAGTCCAGATATATATATATATATATATATATATACATTCTAGTCCAGATATATACACATTCTAATCCCGATATATGCACATTCTAGTCCAGATATATATACATTCTAGTCCAGATATATACACATTCTAGTACAGATATATACACATTCTAGTACAGATATATACACATTCTAGTACAGATATATACACATTCTAGTACAGATATATACACATTCTAGTCCAGATATATACACATTCTAGTCCACTTATATACACATTCTAGTCCACTTATATACACATTCTAGTCCAGATATATATACATTCTAGTCCAAATATTTTAGCATAGTCGCCTACCATTATGGCCAACCGCCTCAGAGGGGCCAAAGGCAGCCGTGTCGTATAGCGTGTGGTGGTGCATTCTTAACTCAGCAAACGGCAGAATTAACTCTCAAATTAAAATGAATCTTGAAAATGACATATATAAAAGCCTGTAGAATCCAGGTTTCGTCAGTCTTTATTGTCCTTTGATACAAATGGGCAGTTCCAATACGGCATAAAAAAATTGGCATAACAAATATATCCAAGCCTTTAAGTTGCTGTACAAAAGATAACATTTTCTTTGTAGTTTTCCTTCTATTTATTTCAAAGCTTAAGCATTTCTGACTTTAACTATATTAGATGGAACCACACAAGGACTAAGCGTCTTAGCTAAATGATGGTAACTTGGCTTCTATTCCGTATCTATCTTGTCGTCAACCTAAGACACGCTCATCGCATCATCAAGCGACAGTGCTCACCCGTGCACTGCTTACCAGTCTGTACATTGCACAGTAATTATTTCTAATTCTAGACTCGGGCATGCTTTGTTTTTGAACCCCTTTAGCCGTATAATCACAATAACAGTTACACTGTTATAATATATACTAGTTCTTAAACAGGACCTGAACTTCCAATTCTAGCCGGCCTAGATTGGGTACCAGGAAATACCGTGAGAAGTAAAGTCGGCCGGTGTGATACTGACCACACCATCCACCGTTTATTGAACTGATTGGTCTCTTAAACATCATACACGTCAACTGCGCAAGCATTTCCCTAATTGCTTAGGACATATTTAAAATATCACAATCATAATAACATGATTTATAGTAATGCCTTGATTGATCACTTGTTGTGTTGTTGTTGTTTTCTTTTTGAGTTGCATATCCCTTACATGACGTTGCAGCCAACACCAGCATGTTTCGGTTGTTGTTGATGTTCTTGGCAAGATTATGCTCAGTAGTTTGCCACTGCTGTCTGAGCCACCGGCTCACATACCCCGTAAGTAACCAACGCGACGCGATCCATTGTCGAATCTCGCACAGATGTTTATCTCACGTGGATATACGGGATTCCGGAGAAAGTCGTTAACGCCTTCGCCAGGCAGACCTGCGATTGATCACTTACTATAATTATTAATAATTCTGTTCAAGCATTCTGCCGAATTATCAGATTTTGTTTATTTTTAAGTTACAGGACGTTGCAGTCAACACCAGCATTATACTGCCGTTGTTGATGTCTTGGCAAGTTGTTATGTCCAGTAGTTTGCCATTGCTTTCTGAACGACCGGCTACCATACCAACACGTTAAAACCAGCGCGACACGGTCTGCAATTACCAGATAACTAAATTAAAAACATAAACAAGCAAAGAGTAGGGGACATAATAATCTAATATTGTTGCAAGGGAGATTAGTATACTTTTCAAAAAGAAATCATATACCACCTATAATATTATTATATAACTTACAAATATCTCTACTAATCTCATGGAAATAGAAAAGTCAAAACTGAAATCAGAAATTATAATCTTAATTTAAAAATATTGTTAGAATACTTATAAAAAAATCTTTGTGGTTCTTTATTTCCTTACATTTAATAATTAACTTTTACTTTCCACATTTATTCTTAAATTCTTAAAAGTATACTTTTTATTGCACTCTGACTAATGCTGAGCTATCTCTTATTTCTTCACGGCCTTTCGTCTAAGATCAAAGTGTAGTTACTGCACTTGATCTTGCCAGGGGCCGGGATGATCACCCGACACAACCGACACACAGGGACGCGGGGCCTAGAGGGGCAGCTCTGGCCACTTTGGGAACCGTGAGCCCTTCAAAAAAAAAAAAAAATCAGACTTTTTTTTTTACTGGCCTCCAAGGGCCACACATTAATCGTAAGAACTTAGACGCGGAGCAAACACGGCAGGTCAGAAGCACACCCTCTTCCCCAAGTATTTCTGACCTTTAATTTCTTGAAACTCTCTGGGGTAGAAGAAGTCTGAGAATTGGTACGTTGAACCTATATCAAGTAGGGACCTTATTGGCGAAGCAACGAACATGAATTTAGATATCTTAGGCGTATCTGAAACAAGATGGACAGATACAAGTTATATAAGGAGAGAATATTACATATTCATTAACTCAGGAGGAGATCATCACGAGAGAGGAGTAGAAATGTTAGTAAAACGAAAGTTAGAGAAAAATATTAGTGGATTAAGGATGATACTTCTCAAAATTAAGGCAAGGCCATTCAAGTAATTCCCCAGACATATGCTCCAACAACTGATTATAGTTATGAACAGCTGGAAGAATATTATGAAGACCTACAACAAACACTGAAAGTTGTAAAATCATCAGAGGTTCTAATTGTCATGGGAGACATAAACGCAAAATTGGAAAATATAAATATAAGCAGATAGTAGGGCAATATGGTATGGGTAACAGAAATGACAGAGGAGACCGGCTGATACAGTTCAGTGAAGAAAACAATCTTATTGTTTGCAACACATTTTTCCAACATAACCCTTGGAAACTGTATACGTGGAAAGGCCCTGGAGATAGAACAGGAAACCAAACTGACTACATTATGATTAGAAATAGATTTAAAAACAATGTTAAAAATGCCAAAAACATACCCTGGTGCTGATATCAACTCTGACCATAATCCTGTAGTCTTAAAATTACAAATAAAACTTAAAAACCCAGGAATAAGGACATCGAAGACACCTCAGGTAGATATATCGGCATTGAAACAACCAGAATTAAGTCAACTATACCTGGTTGAAGTAAAAAAAAAATAGATATGATGGGCAAATCATTGAAAGTATGGAACAATATTGACGTGAAAATCCTAAGGATAAAATTAACACAAAATGGGAAAGTGTAAAAACCAGTATTCAGATTGCAAATACTACCTTGCCAGTGAAGATAAATAAGAAATAAAACAGTTATGGATAACCGGATGAAATTTTGAGTAAAATGACTCAAAGAAAGAAAGTAAAGAACGCTCCAGAGTAAACATTAATAGATAGAGAAATACGTCACATGTGCAGAGTTTCCAAAGAAGAGTGGGTGCAGAAACAATGCAAAGAAATAGAGAATCTGGAAATAATACACAACTCGAAAGAATTACATGAACTTATAAAAAGATTTACAAAGAAGAAACATAATGTAACAGGAAACGGTTGTATCAGTGGAAAAAATTGAGAAATTATAATTAACTAGCTGACCCGGCCCGGCTTCGCGCAGGCCCTGGAGGTGATCTATCTATCTATCAGTCTGTCTGTCTGCTTGTTTGTCTGTCTGTCTGTCTGTCTGTCTGGCTGACCCGGCCCGGCTTCACCCAGTCCCTGGTGGGGAGCATCTCATTTAATTCATATAAGTAGTCATATAAGCTCTCCTGTTCCCGACTATCTGTCTGTCTGTCTATCTGTCTGTCTGTCTGTCTGACCCGGCCCGGCTTCACCCAGTCCCTGGTGGGGAGCATCTAATTTAATTCATATACGTAGTCATATAAGCTCTCCCGTTCCCGACTATCTGTTTGTCTGTCTATCTGTCTGTCTGTCTGTCCCGGCCCGGCTTCACCCAGTCCCTGTTGGGGAGCATCTCATCTAATTCATATACGTAGTCATATAAGCTCTCCCGTTCCCGACTGTCTGTCTATCTGTCTGTCTGTCTGACCCGGCCCGGCTTCACCCAGTCCCTGGTGGGGAGCATATAAGTAGTCAAATAAGCTTCCGTTCCCGACTATCTCTCTGTCTGTCTATCTATCTATCTGACCCGGCGTGGTTTCGCCCAGCTCCTGGCGCACAGTAACTTAAAAGAATGTCCTTCCACACACCATTCATTATTTTTAATGAAAACTTTTCAATCACCGACATGATAGTTGATAAGTTCTTTGAGCAGAAAAAGATGGGTTACAATGTTATGCATTATGCATTATTTTTATGAAAACTTTGAAAATGCCTTAAAGATTATATCATTATTTATTATAACTTATATGCCTGAAAATAACTATAGGCAAAGAGTTTAACAATAGTGCAAGTAAGTCCAACAATATGATTATAAAGTATATAGAAATGTTATTAAAAGTTATGCCCTTTGAAATAACTTTTCTAGAGTGAAGTCCCACTGCTATATAGAAATTATATAATGAAAAATGGAAAAGTAAATGTTATTAAATAAGTAGAAGTTTTACACTAAGAAACTATTATAGTCGGTTGCACAGGAATGAAAGGAAGACGTGTAGAAAATTTCATCTCAATCGGATGTACCGTTATCGAACGCATCCAATACTTACATAGCTGACCACAAACACACAAAGCCACATACACTCTGTTTTATAGATATAGATAACACTGACATAATAAAAAGATGGACAGAGTACACAGAAGATTTAATCTGGGACAACAGGGTCAATAGACCAACATTGTATAATACTCAAGATGGACCAAATATATTAACGGCTGAAGTAGAAATGGCTATTAAAAAGATGAAAGAAGGAAATGCTGCAGGTCCTGACAAGATAACAGAGATGATAACATCCTTATCAAGCTTTGGCACTGAAACTATCACAGAATTATGTAATGATATATATAATACTGGGTACATCCCCAAGGATTTGAAAACATCCATTTTCATCACACTACCGAAAAAGCCAAGAACTGTTGATTGTGAGGATTACAGAACTATTAGCCTAATGAGCCACATAACTAAGATACTACTCAAGGTCATACAAGAAAGAATTCACCATAAAATAGATGAGGAAGTAGCTGAAGAACAATATGGGTTCCGCAAAAACAGTGGCACCAGAGAAGCAATTATCTGTTTAAGGATGTTAATTGAAAAATATATAGAAGTTCAAAAAAGTATATATATTTGTTTTATAGACTACAAGAAAGCTTTTGATAGAGTACAATATGAACGACTAAATACATGCCATCAAGATATAGAAATAGACGGAAAGGACATCAGACTTATTAGTAACTTGTACAGGGAACAAGTGACGTCTATTAGGATACGGAAATAACTATTCGTCGCCTATATACATAAAAAGAGGAGTACGGCAGGGATGTTTATTGTCCCCAAGCCTCTACAACCTATACACAGAAAGAATTGTTAAACAAGTTGAAATGCCTGGACTTAACATCAATGGAAAAATCATAAACACTCTTAGATATGCTGACGATACCGTGTTACTAGTAGAAAGTGAGCAAGAGTTGCAAGACCTAGTGGAAGAAGTAAACAGGCATAGTGCAGAATGTGGCTTAGATATTAACATCCAAAACAACAAAAACTATGATAATTAGCAGTGAAAAGGAAAAGTCATCAATGAATTTCACAGTAAACGGGCAGATACTAGAACAATTAACATGTTTCCCCTATCTTGGACATATAATAACAGATGATGGCAGCAGTGAAATAGAAATCAAAAAGAGAATAGGAATGGCCAAAAATGCTTTCAATGGCATGAAATCAGTATTAACATCTAGAGAGATTAATAACGCATTAAAATGAGAATTGTCAAATGCTACGTATATTTAACGTTACTGGATGGCGCGGAAGCCTGGACATTGAACACGCAACTAGAAAGTCGTATAGAAGCCCTGGAGATGTCGATATACAGACGAATAGGTCGTATTTCATGGAAACAAAAACAATCAAATGCAGAGGTTCAAGAAAAACTGGGAATGAAGAAAGAGTAGATGACAGAAATAAAGAGGAGGCAAGTGAAATATTTCGGCCACGTTAAAAGACATGATACTCTTATAAAAGCCATACTGGAAGGCAAGATTGAGGACAAGCGAGCAAGAGGTAGACAACGATACATGTGGGAAGATAACATCAAGAGATGGATGAACATCAGCCTGACAAAATGTACAGTCGAGGCAAGAGACAGACTGTGTTGGAGATCCATTGCAGCCAACCTTCATTGCGGAGACGGCATCTGACTGATTGATGATTGAATCTGTGTCACAATTTCTTAATTAATTAAGGGTTGGGTAATTTATTTAAATGTTGACAGATATCGGCAAGTCAATATTTCAGTCAGGAACTAAATAATTGACTCTAAATCACACACCTTAAACAAGTAAAAGTGTAGAGCCCCTATTCCCGCCTGGAAGAGTACTGGATGTATGGTGCTAACTCCATATTTAGAGACCAGTCAGCCCTAGTGGCTGATGCGGTCAATAACAGATAGTCTAAAACGTCCTAGTCGTGCGTCCTGGGCAACAGGTCCCTTCGGGGTCCTGGCTAACGTAGTAGGATCGCTGATTCTTCCGAAGTTGGAGAGTATCTGCCTGCATGGCGAGGAACCACCAGTCTGCACACCAATAAGCCAGACGTGGGACAACGGATACTCACGCAAACCTCAGGTCCGGTCTGACATCACACTGATGTTGGACAACAGGATGTCCTCATCCAACATACAGGACTTCACGCTGGAGTTCACAGCCAGCGAACGCAAGCAAGCAAGTAGCACGCTTCTCAACTTTAATTCATTGGAAATTCCCGGTACTCTTTTTACAGGCTAAGTGGACATCGGCTTGCAGATTACAATTCTTGCCGGCGGTCAGCAGGTCCGAATGGAAAAGAACTCTCATTCTTAAACACCCGGTGTGCTGATGGCGAGGTAGGGGGTTCAACACATACACCGGTCAGTTGGATTAAAATGTTGACTTCTCGACCTTGGCTTGGGTACGTAAATTACAAGTACCTCTGAAGTCAGAGTGGGTGAGAGTTATATGGTGATGGAGACTGGTAATAAGGAAAGCTAATCCACACGCAAACTTCAGTCCAGTGCTACTAAAAGTAGCGTGTATGGACATCACTTGAGTTTAAAGAGAGCGAGCGCCCAATAAAATCCTTACCTCAAAGGAGATTTTAACACAATGCCACCATGCCAGTCGGTAGAGCATGCTAGCCAATGCATGTCTTTGTGTGTGTGTGTGTGTGTGTGTGTGTGTGTGTGTGTGTGTGTATGTGTGTGTGTTGAATATCCCTTACTGGACATTGCAGTCAACACCAGCATTTTTTAAGCTGCTGTTGATGTACTAGGCAAGTTTTACGTTGAGTAGTTTGCCATTGCTTTCTGAGCGACCGGCTTACATACCCCATAAGTAACCAACGCGACGCGATCGACTGTCGAATCTCGCGCAGATGCGTTCTTCACGTGAATATACTGGATAACGGAGAAAGTCGTTAAATCCTACTCCAGGGAGACTGGCGATTGATCAATATACTCATTAATAATTCTGTTCAAGCATTCTGCCGAATTATCAGATGTTTTGTTAAATTTTAAGTTGCATATCCCTTACATGACGTTGCAGTCAACACCAGCATTATACTGCCGTTGTTGATGTCTTGGCAAGTTTTTACTTTCAGTAGTTTGCCATTGCTTTCTGAACGACCGGCTCCCATACCAACACGTTAAACCCATCGCTACACGATCTGCAATTACCAGAGCTATGTTGTTGTTGTTGCTCGCATATCCTGTACAGGACATCGCTGTCAACATCAGCATCTTTCAAATATTGTTGATTTCTTGGCAAGATTACGCTCAGTAGTTTGCCATTGCTTTCTGAGCGACCGGCTCACATGCCGCACAAGTTACCGACGCGGCGAGAATCGCTACCGATTCTCGAACGTGCACGTCATGTTACTCACTAGAGTATACGGAATTACGGAGAAAGACGCTAAACTCTAGTCCAGGGAGCCCGGCAAATACCAGATAGCGAAATTAAAAACATTAATAAGCAGTGAGCAGGAGACATAACATCTAATATTATAATAAGGGAGATTACTAGAATTTTAAAAAAGAAATAATTTATCAGCTATATTATTATTTACTAACTTACATATCTCTCTATGTTTCTTTTATAAATGAAAGAATTAACACATAAGTCAGAAATTTTGCTTTGAATAAAAATACCTTTAGAATACTTATAGAAAATTTTGTGGATCTTTACTTACTTACATTTTATAATCAACTTTTCCGTTCTACATTTATTCTTAATTTCTTTTTAAAGTATAGTTTTAATGACAAGACATCTGCCATAGCAAGTTATTTCCCCTCGGTGGGGAAAATTTTTTTTTTTACTAGCCTCCTAGGACCACACAAAATTTAAGGAAAGGAAATAATCACACCTATACCAAACTTTGATAACATTAACAACGAAATGAGAAGACTGAATACTGTAGTACCTCAGGTTACGAACTTAATTCATTCCAGAACTCCGTTCGTAACCCGACACATTGAAATCAATGAAACTAGAGACAATCCTTTTCAAGATGAAAAACCATACTAGGAGGCAAGGTTGAGGGCAAGTGAGCAAGAGGTAGACAACGATACAAGTAGGAAGATAACATTAAGAGATGGACGAACATCAGCCTGACAGAATGTACAGTCAAGGCGAGAGACAGACAGTGTTCGAGAACCATTGTAGACAACCTTCATTGTCGAGACAGCACCTGTTTAATTGGTTTCAAGGTGAAAGAATCGTTCTTTAAAAAAAAAAAAAAAAAATTAACATCAGGTCGTTTACCTGACAAAACTCAAAGAATACGTGTACTTCACGTATTAGATAAAGAGAAAGAAAACAATCAAATACATTAAATGTTTTTTTTAAAAAATGTAATCTTATGTTTCTTATCAAGAAAACGATCTTGAGAAATTTGTCACTTTCTTTGCTATTCTGAATCATTAGTTTCAGGAGATTCTTGTCGCTGTTTCTTGGCAGTCCGACTGGGAATCTTTCTCCACCAAGAAACTATCAAGGGAAATTTGTCGCTTCCTTTGCTGGAGAATCTTTCTGAAGTGGGCCATCGCGTTATCATTCATCTGTTTTGCTGCCCTGTTAGCAACAAGTTTGTTTGGATGATGGTTCACAATGAAGTATTCGACGTCTGCCCACTTGCTGCAAATTTCTTTAATCCTGACATCGAGCGTTCTGAGCAACAGGTCCCTTCAGGGTCCTGGCTAAAGTCAGTAGGATCGCCGTAATCCTCCGAAGTCGAGGAACCACCAGTCTGCACACCAATAAGCCAGACATGGGACAACGGATACTCACGCAAACCTCAGGTCCTGTATGACATCACACTGATGTTGGACAACAGGATGCCTTCATCCGACATACAGGACTTCGCGTTGGAGCTCAAGCCAACGAACACAAGCAAGCAAGCAAGCAATAAACAAGGAACTAATGTTTACTCATTCTCACAAATGAGTGGATCAGTATTCAATAGAAAGGGTACTAATTTATACTACTTCTCACACATGAGTGGATCAGTATTCCACAGAAAGGGAACTAATGTGTACTAATTGACACACATGACTGGATCAATATTCCAGTCAAGAATACTTTTTCCCCGGGACAGCTAAAGTATCTGTATGTCCAGAAGGTGCCGCTGCTGTTGTTGTTCTGGAAGAAATAGACAGTATCGTTCAGGTTGATGGCAGCATCAATATTACACGGGAGTCCTTCAAAGTTGTAGTCGAATGAATTATGTCCATCGATCTTCCAGCTTCGTTTGTAGGTCCAGTAGCTGCAGCCTGCACATAGGATCAAGAAGAGGTTAGGAGTGGGGGGGGGGGGGGGCTGCATTCAACAACACGGGAAGAATATAGTGCGGAAGCGTGGATAGTGAGAAAGAATGAAATCATGGAATTTAAGTCTCTAGAAATGCGGCATCACATAGGGTAACGTCATGAAAGTTTGAAGAGAACAATAATGGAAGGGTATATACCAGGGAAAAGATGAAGAGGATAGGCCAAAGAGAAGATGGGTGCAGGATGTGGCGGATGATCTCCAGAAGGGTGGGATCTTGCTCATGGTCGAGACGTTTTCAAGAAGGTTGTTATGGGAGCGAGGTTCTAACAATGGATATGCTACTGAATGAATGAGAAATGTGGATATAAGAAGCATTGATCGTATTTCATTTCATGGAGGTATTTAAAAAAAAAACATATAAATATATAGATGTTATAGAGAAGCTGGTAATGACAAGAGGTTTATTGTTTTAAATTGATTAACTGCCACATGATGATTAATCGTCTGAAGCGATTGTCCGTATCTACCATGGGTTTATATTCATTCATTCACTAACATGTCCTTTGCAGAACCGTGCTCCCATAACAATCTTCCGGAAAATTTCTCGATCACAAGCAAGATGTCCTGCGTCCGATACACCCATCTGGAGATCACTCACCACATCAATCACCCATCTTCTCTTTGGCCTTCCTCCTCCTATCTTCCCAGGCATATACCCCTCCATTATTGTTCTCTGCAAACTTTCTTGACGTTTCAAGTGACCAAAATATTTCAATTTTCTTTGTTTTATCGTCTTTAATATCCAATCCTCTTCACTATTCAGCTCTTGAAGTAAGGATACATTTGTTCTTTTCTTTACCCAAGATATTCTTACAACCCGTCTATATCATTTATACTAAAAGGCATTTATGCGCTGTTCAGCTTCTTTAGTAAGTATACAGGTCTCACAGGCATATTAAGGGCTTATATACTCGCCGAAATATGACATTGCGTCCCCCGTGAACGTCAGAAAACAATTGTGCTCGTCAACCGAACGGATAGATCTTAATCGAACCTACGACCTTCAGAGAGCATTTCTCCTGGAAATTACCATAGAACTGATGAAACAAATAAAAGAGACAAGCCATATATGTTCTTGATATTCTACCTTTGATATTCCATGGAAGCAGAATCCCCCAACCAACTCAGGCCGAGCCGTCCTATCTGTTGCTATCTCCTGCACCTCCCTCAATGGCCTCCCTATATTCTTCTTCCAGGCATCTATTTTTGGCTGGATCAACCTGAGAACACTGGGTCAATCTGAAAGACCAGGTCAACTGAAAAGATTGCCACCCTGTTGTTGGATTGGGAAATATGACCAGCGGACCAGCAGGCACTGCGCTGCAGGAACTTCCGGGGTATATGTTTTTATGGACATTGTGTATTTTTTTTTTCATATCCTATTTACAGGACATCGCTGTCAACACCAGCATTTTACTGCTGTTGTTGATGTATTGGCAAGTTTACGTTCTGTGCCACTGACTTCTGAACAACTGGCTCCCATACCAACACGTTAAAACCCAGCGCGACGCGGTCTGTTGTCAAATGCGGTCGCAGCTGTGTTTCGAACTCGGGTAAGCGGGCTCACGAATAGCATCCGTAAACCCTTAGCCACGGAGACCAGCATTGTGTATATATGGGCTAAATAAGAGAAGCAGCGGCTGCAGCAGGAAATAACTAGGAAATACTGACAGTTAGGTATATGTAGCTCCAGCGAACAGATGAGACATACTAAACACGGACTCAGTGTATATACCTTATAACGGACTCCATAAATTTGTTGCGTATCCCTTACGGGACGTTGCAGTCAACACCAGCATTTTCAGCTGCTGTTGATGTACTAGGCAAGTGTTACGTTCAGTAGTTTGCCATTGCTTTCTGAACGACCGGTCCCTATACCTTTTTCGAAAAAACCGGCACCGCCGTGTTTCGAACCCGGGTATACGGGCTCACAAACGGACTCCATAAAGGTGAACATAAATCACAGAGTGAAAATTCCCCCCCCCCCCCCAAAAAAAAAAGAAAATAAGAAGAAAATATATAATAATAAAATAATGAGATTCCCTCTGTTTATTTATATCTGACTGTTTGCACACCTTTGGCCAATCATTTCGTATTTAGCACTTTTACAGCTGAATTGGGCTCAACCTTTGTAGACAAAGAGCACCTTTGAAAACCGAAACTGAACTCAACTTTTGTGCCTTTTTAACAATGAAGGACTTGTTTTAAGATTATTTTACAATTTTATATTGTATCTTTAGATCTGTTTGTGTTGTCCCGTCCCTGATGAAAATTTACATAATCGAAACGTCGTTTGTTGTATCCTAGAAAACTGTTTTTTTTGGGGGGAGGGAGGGGGGGGGGGGGGGGTTCAGTCTGTGATTTATGTTCACTTTATGGAGTCCGCTGTAAGGTATGTACACTGTGTCCATGTTTAGTGTGTTTCATCTGTTCGCAGAGGATAGACATTTTTTTGGGTTGTTTTCTTATGTTGCATATCCCTTACAGGACGTTGCAGTCAACACCAGCATTTTTCAGCTGCTGTTGATGTACTAGGTAAGTTTACGTTCAGTAGTTTGCCATTGCTTTCTGAACGACCGGCTCAGATACCCGCTAAGTTACCAGCGCCGCGCGAAAATTTGCCAATTCTCGAAGCTGCTGTTTTCTCCACGTTAATATACGGGATTACATACAATGTCGTTAACCCCTTGGTCAGTAGGACATATTTAAAATATCATAATAACATGATTTATAGTAATGCTTTTATTGATCACTTTTGTGTGTTTTTTTTAAAAGTTTATATTCCTTACAGGACGTTGCAGTCAAGACCAGCATTTTCAATTGTTGTTTATGTTCTTTGCAAGATTATGCTCAGTAGTTTGCCATTACTTTCTGAGCGACTGGCTCACATAGCCCGTAAGTGACCAACGCGACGCGATCCACTTTCGAATCTCGCGCAGCTGTGTTTCTCATGTGGATATACGGGATTACGGAGAAAGTCGTTAACCTCTACGTCAGGGAGACTGGCGATTGATCACTACACTTATTAATAATTCTGCATAAGGATTCTGCAGAATTACCATTTGTTTTTTTAAAGTTGCATATCCCTTACAGGACGTTGCAGTCAACACCTGTGTCATACTGCCGTTGTTGATGTCTTAGCAATTTTTTACGTTCAGTAGTTTGCCATTGCTGTCTGAACGACCGGCTCCCATACCAACACGTTAAAACCAGCGCCACGCGGTCTGCTATTACCAGATAGCTAAATTAAGAACATAGATAAGCAATGTGTAGGGGACATAATCATCTAATATTGTTGCAAGAGAGATTACTAGAATTAAGAAGAAATAAGAAATCATATTACAGCTATAATATTAACAAATAGCTTAAAATCTCTTCACGATTCTCTTAAAAATGAAATACTCAACATTGAAGTCAGAAATTATAATGAGAAGAAAAATACTTTTAGAATACTTATTAAAAAACTTTGTAAATCTTACTTACTCAAATTTTATAATCAACTTTTACGTTCTACATTTATTCTTGAAACTTTGAAAAGCATTCTTGTACTGACATACTTCATCCTCAATTCATTGGTGCCCTCTGTTGGGAACACCATTTTTTTACTGGCTTCCTATGGCCACAGAAAATTGAAAGAAAGGAAATTAACAATACCTATCCCAAAATTTGATAACATTAACAAAGATATGAGAAGACTGAATATTAGCATGTTTGGTATATGTGAGATCAAAGGGCATTATTATAGAGAACAGAAATATCAACATAAAGACAATATTTCGCCTAATGAAAATGTATGTGTATTCTGTTCTTCTGTTCTCTTCTGAGTCTTCTCTGCTGTTCTCTTCTCTCAATGAGTAATGAAATGTTGGAGGTAGCGGAATTGTGAGAGGATGGTGAACATATCGTGGAAAGACGAAACGAACACTGAGGTTAGCTGTAGGTGTTACAAGATCATTCTTCAAAACCCTAAGGAAAGAATAAATAAAATTTGTGGCATATCAATTGTAGAGGTGAAATACGGAAATTAACCTGTGTAGGAAAGCTACGGGAATATAGGCAGAGAAAGCTTATGTGGAATGTTTGAACCGCTGGGAAACAAATACTAATGTAGTTAGTGGTGTGCTGACCTCGCTCGCAGACATAGGGAAAAGGTATGGCCATTGTGTTGTAGATACAAGGAAACTGCACCCTAACCAGCCTTGGAACTTTGCACTGGTTTTACAGACACTCGGCCGAGATTTCTGCCATACGCTTCCAACGTACACCGTGGGTACATGGCCATCATAGAACTGAATTGGCAGTTGATCTAGGAGCCGGATGTAGTAGTAATAGTAGTAGGCCTCTTTCAGTCCTGAAGGACTATAAAGTTGTGTTTCTGGGGAAGTACCTGGCAGCAACGCTGGTGAATGTATAGTCCAATGCGAGAGTGACAATCTCTGTCACAGTTTCCGCATTTGTAAGACGAGGCAGGTCCCGCAGTAAGTGACTGCGTTTTAAGCCTGTGCCGCCTATCCTCAGTTTGTTGGATCAGGTTCCGCTCAAAGAGCACCAGTCCGTTTCGTACATCTCTACTCCAGGAATATCTGTTGCAACTCTTTCCCACGTGTCTGGATCTATGTTGAGGGTTTTCATTTCTTGTTTTCACACCTCCCTATATCGCATTTGGGGTCTTCCGGTCGGCCTCTTGTGGCTATTTCTCCGTATAGGAGATCTTTGGGGATACGTTCATCCTCCATTCGAGATACGTGGCCCAGCCACCGGAGGCGTTTCTGCTTGAGGAGAGCGTGCACTATAGTAACATCTGCTCTTTCAAGAACATGTTTGTTTGTTATGTGGTCGTTCCATGATATGCCCAGGATACGTCTCAGACATTCCCATATAGAAGGAATTCAACTTTCTTTCCTGTCTTGAGTACAGAGTCCAGGATTCACACCCATAGAGTAACGTGCTGACAACACAAGCTTTATATACTTCAGCTTCTGTACGCTCTGTTATTTTATTATTCTCCCAAACTCTTTTAGTTAGCCTGGAAAATGTTGTGGCTGCCTTTCCAATGCGTCTGTCGATTTCTGTCTCTAACGAAAGATTATCTGATATTGCCGACCCCAAATACACAAACTCGTGGACGACCTTCAATTCGTAATTATAAATTTTGATTGACGGAGGCGCACCAGCATCTTGTTCCATTACCTGTGTTTTATTTAGGCTGATGGTGAGCCCAAAGTCTTTGCAGGCGGCTGAAAAACATCTATAAGCCGTTGGAGATCTTCTGCTGTATGAGCAGTCAGTGCTGCATCATCTGCAACAAGTAGTCCTCTTATGCATCTTGATCTTATTTTGGTCTTTGCCTTGAGTCTTGATGGGTTAAAAAGTTTCCAATCAGATCTTGTATGGAGGTATATACCTTCAGTGGCAGTCCCAAATGCCTGCCTTAAGAGAACGGCGAAGAAGATTCCAAAAAGTGTAGGAGCAAGCACGCAGCCCTGATTTACTCCACTGCTGATGCTGAATGACTGGGATGTTGAGCTGTCAAATAAAATGGTCCCCTGCTGTCGGGAACCCAATACCCTGAATAGCGAGTGATAGACAGGAGACAGGCCACTGCAGGATAACAGGGCAGGTAGTCATCTGTCCTGAAATGCGAGCCAGAATTATGTTTAAGTAAGACTATGACACCTGCATGTTTTCGTGAAATGATTTCACGAGACTAAGAAGGGTGGGTGGTCATCCTATCTTTTCAAGGACCTTAAAATAAGGTTTCTGCTCTCGAGGTCAAATGCCTTTGTGAGGTCGATGAAGGCAATATATAATGGCTTCCTCTGTTCCTCTGCACTTCTCTTGGAGCTGCCGAGTGAGAAAATCATATCGATGGTGGACCTGTTGGGTCTAAATCTGCACTGTGATTCGGGGTAGATTTCTTTCAGCAAGAATGTGTAACCTTTCAAGGATTACCCGAGCAAAATCTTGCCTGTAATGCTGAGTAGGGAAATTCTGTTGTTGCAGTCACTTCTGTCGCCTTTATTTTTATAAAGGGTAACAATGTTTGCGTCTTTCATATCTTGTGGTGCTGATTTTTCTTTCCAGCAGAGCTGAAGTATTGCATACAGTTCTGGGATGATTATTTCTTTGCTACATTTTAAAATTTCAGATAGAATACAATATTTTCCTGGTACCTTGCCGGATTTGAGAGTGTCTAGTGCTTCGCTGATTTCTGTGAGGCAAGGTTCGTTATTCAGGGTATGCATGGTGGACTGTTGATCAATGGCTTCCAGAGCTTCTTCTCCGACAGTATTCTCCACTGAGTATAGCTCTGAGTAGTGTTCCACCCAGCGATCTGTCAGGAACCCAATATTAACTAACCCAATATATCACTCCTGCAGGACAGGAGTTAGCGGAGGACATCTCACGACAGGCGATCAGGACAGGCAGCCTGGTGTTACCGAGCACAGGTCAACGACGACCTAGTTGAAGCCCTGTGGTCAACGTGTCACGTTACACTGCACGGGCGACACAAGCTGTGAGAAGTAAAGGACTGACCAAACATACCTGTGAGGCAGACGGGTGTAGGACTTCGAGACGGAAGGACAGAGAGGGTCATGCTTGTGTTTCATGATCGTTGAGAGATGGCTGTAATGACGGATGACATGACTGACTGGTAGATTGAGATGTGCTTGTGTTGAAACAGTGAGAGAGCTATTTTGTATTATTCCATTATAAGATGTATGATGCATGTATATACTGCTGTGATAATGTACGAGTTGCTCATAGTTATGAGCGCAACTTTCACGAATGTACTCACTGTAAATAGTGAAAGTGAATAAACGGGTTTACTTCACGTTACTGTGTGTGAGAGCGTAATCATTGAATGTGTGTGATTGTTTCGTCCCTGTTCTGGAGAGCGAGCCGAATGTTAGTATAATTAAGTCCATTTTTTTCGCTCGAACTTTTATGATCACCCCCTCTGTTGATCGTAAAGGGGCCATCTTATGTTTTGATGGACCGACAGCTTGATTGATGCCCTCGTACATTCCTTTTATATTTCCAGTGCCTGCACAAGTTTGTATTTGAGCAGAGAGCTGTAGCCAGTACCAGTTCGCACATTTTCTTGCCATCTGTCGTACTCTATTTCTGGCCGTTCGCAATGCCTGCAATGTTTTCTCTGAAGGTGATGTTTTATACATTGAGAATGCATTCATTCAGTAGCATGTCCTTTGCAGAACGTCGCTCCCATAACAACCTTCGGGAAACTTCGCGATCACAAGCAAGATGGCCCGCATCCGATACACCAATCTGGAGATCATCAGCTACATCCTGCACCCATCTTCTCTTTGGCCTTCCTCTTCCTCTCTTCCCAGGCATATACCCCTCTATTATTGTTCTCTCCAAACTTTCATGACGTTTAAAGTGACCAAAGTATACCAATTGTCTTTGTTTTACCGTCTTTAATAACCAACCCTCTTCAATATTCAGCTCTTGAAGTATGGATGCATTTGTTCTTTTCTTTACTCAAGATATTCTTAGACCCCGTCTATTACATTTATATTCAAAGACATTGTTTAGTAGGTGTCCAGGTCTCACAGGCGTATGTTGCAATGGGAAAGATGCATGCTCTTAAAAATCTATTTTTTTTAAATCTATCTGTCCCACTACATAATTTATTCAGTTGTTTTAGTCTTTGAAGAGCAATTGATAGTCGTCGTTTAATTTCTGTCATTGTATCACCATTTTTGGTAATCAATGACCCAGGATATTCAAAATTTTCCACCACCTCCAGTATTTCCTCATTAACATATATTTCTATCTCCATAGTTATTTTATCTATTATGGATAATAAGATGTACTATGCACTACACATCTAATAAAATCAATGCGCTATCTCGTAACACCAAAATCACAATATACAAAACACTGATCAGCCCAGTTGTGCTGTATGGCTCTGAAACCTGGAGTACAACGAAAGGAGACGAAGCCTTGTTACAAACCTTTGAGAACAAAGTTTTAAGACGCATCTTTGGACCCATTAGGGATACACAAAGTGAAGAGTGGAAAAGAAGAAGTAACAAAGACATGTATGATCTGTTTAAGTCCTCGCTAATCACTGGTATCATGAAGGCTACAATTGCTGGGGCATATAGAAAGAATGGAAGATAATAGGGAAACAAACCTCGCTTACACTCAGGAAATAAATGACCGTAGACCTTGAGGTAGACAAAAAAGACGGTGGAGAGATAATATATATTCAGACCTACAAGCACTTGGAATCAACAACTGGCAAGAGAAGGTCAACCAGAGAGACGAATGGAGACGGATTGTATCTACAGCAAAGAACCTCAATGGCTCGGAACGCTGAAGAAGAAGAAGAAGAAGAATATATATTTTATCTGTTTACATTATCTTTGATTTTACTATGTTAAGATATAAGTTGTGATGTTTCACTATTTCTTTGGGTTGATGTTATTAAGTTTTCTATAACATTCTGCGATGTGGATAGTAATACTGTATCATCAGCATATCGAATCTCTGGTATTTCATGACCAACGATACTTAGGGCATCATATTTCTCCTTAGGTATATCATCTCTGACATTTCTCATTATATTTTCGGCGTACAGGTTAAACAACGAGGTGGCAGCAGGCAGCCCTGAAGGACTCTTGCTTGGTGTCAACCAATTTGATGTCTCGCCATCTATTCTAACCGCTGCTTGTTGGTCTAGATAGAGCCTTTTTATGAATTGTACTACATGTGATGGAAAGCCCATATTCCCCATGATTTTTCAAAGTTTCTGATGTTGTACACAGTCAAATGCCTTTGAATAATCCCCAAAAAATGAATAGGTTTACATTAAATTCTCTGCACTCTCTATTATTAAACGTATGTTTGGGGATGTGATCTCGTCTTGTTCCTTTTCCTTGTCTAAACCCCCATTGAACTACGTTAATCTTTCTTCCATTTTCTTACGAAGTCTTCCCATTATGATGTTTAGTAGAATTTTTTTTTGCATGACTGATCAGGGCAAACATTTCTATAGCTGATTAATTTGGTTATTTCGGGAGTTGAATTTTAAATATTGAGCACAACCCACTACTGGCAACGCTGATCGTATTCTGGTATGAACCTAAGGCCTATCCACGTCAATATGGAAACACTATACTCGAGTTTCGCCCTCGTTTGAGCTCGTCAGTAGTGCATATCCCTGACCGGATCCGGAAACAAGCCCCGGATCACTGGCGTGTGAAGCGGGTGTGTAACCACGCGGCACACCGTGGACACACAGCCAAATTATCATAACAGAATATACAACGTCACCCATCGTAGGCTATGCTCAAGATTGCCCAATCGCCGCGACTGACGTCCGTCAATCGATGTGGACCCGAAACGATCAGGACTTCTCACTGGCAAGGAACACCAGGCCTCCTTTAAAACCCAAAAGAGCAATAATTTTTAAATTTTAATTTTGGGGTTATTTCTTTTTTTTTTTTGGTAATGGAATGAAGTATTCTTTAACCTTTGGCCTATACCAAAATTTCCATTTTTTTGAGGCCCTATAGTGCATTTAAATTAACCATAAACAAGGGAAAAACCCCTTTTTAGAAGGGGTGGAACCCCGCGGAAGTTGGGGGGCCCACCAAATTTATAAAAAATATTTAAACCCCCAACAAAAGGCTTTTCAAGTTCCCAAATCCCGGACTACGGGGCCGCCCCAATTTTTTGTGGGCCCCAAACGACCCGGTTTATTTGGCAAAGGGCCCCCCAAAACCGGGGTTTTCTTAGTGTTCTAATTTTGGGCCCCTTTTTTTTTTTAAAGGTGGTGTTTCTTATCTTTTCCAATTTCCTTTTCCAACTTTTTTTCTGATTTAAGCATTTAAACCAAAATTTCCCAAAAACTTTTTGGGAAAGGGAACAGCGGAATGTTGTACTTCAAAGGGTTCCCTTCTTGGTTTTGTTCCCAAACAAAAATTGTCCATATAAGGTAGATATATCTTTTTGAATGAATTAATATTATACCTGGTAGGATAGTTTAGAGTTAACTGTAAAACACTACTTTTAAAGGGGGACGCAGAGGTGTTTCCAAGGCCCAGGGCCGGGTTATATACTGGCCAAGACCTATTGACGCGTCCTCGTCGAGCGTCCTGGGCAACAGGTCCCTTCGGGGTCCTGGCTAAAGTCAATAGGATCGCCGATTCCTCCGAAGTCGGAGAGTGTCTGCCTGTACGGCGAGGAACCACCAGTCTGCACACCAATAAGCCAGACATGGGACAACGGATACTCACGCAAACCTCAGGTCCTGTATGACATCACACTGATGTTGGACAACAGGATGCCTTCATCCGACATACAGGACTTCGCGTTGGAGCTCAAGCCAACGAACACAAGCAAGCAAGCAAGCACAACGTTTAAGCTCTGGGGGGAACGGGACGAGAAATGAAGAAACAAAGGGACAGGATAATTAACAGATGATTGACAGAAAAGTAAAAGTATAGTTTGATCGGATATCGTTAGAAAACTATACATTAGTCTGTAAGGTCTCAATTTTTAAGTCTGAAATCGTCTTGGGGATATGGGGCTAGATTCACATGATCATAGACCAATCGGGGCTTGCTTAATCATGGGATCTGTATTACGTCCTTCTCATAAAAAAGTCGCTTAAAATCGACAGGGTCGACTTCATTGCAACGGGTTTTATCCCATATGGCAGGTCTCTTTCCGCAGCACGGAAAGCGTCGCACAAAGCACGAACTCCGTAGCTTTTAGCGACGACCCACAGGAGTCTCCGAAACATTAGCTCGTAAACCGAAGGACGCGGCCCGGAACCGAACCCACAACCTTCGTAGAGCACGAGTCAAACGGTTTGACCACTTCGCTACAGAGACTCCCTTAACATAAGTAAAAATAACCAGGCAGACAGGCAGACAGACACACAGGCAGGGAGGCAGGCAGATAATAGATAGATTTGATAGATAGATAGATAGATAGATAGATAGATAGATATAAGATAGATAGATAGATAGATAGATTGATAGATAGATAGATAGATAGAAATCAAATCAAATCAAATCAACTTTATTAGGGTCACAAATTGGGCGCGCGGGCCCGTCTTACATTCGGCCCTTTCAATCACTGTCTATCGTTTATCAAGAGCATTATACATTTACATAGGAAGAAAAATAAACATTGTGAAATGAATGTTGTAAACATAAACAAGGCAAAATTTCCATGTTATGAGGCCCATCTCCCACGCAC
>JACEFZ010009781.1:0-18557 GCA_014155875.1 Cepaea nemoralis | reverse complement strand
CCTTCATACGTGCTTCTGATCTTTTTAGCGATCACTGACCCAAAGCAAATACTCTGTGGGAAATACTAAGATATTTCTTGTGTACTGAAATCCATCGTTTCTGCTATGAACTTCATCCGGGACCTACACTCAATCACCGTCAGTTTGAGACTTTTCTTGAAGAAATTGATTCTAAATTCAGTGACTTGCCTTATTACACTTCAGTGAGGTGGCTCAGCTGCGGTAAAGTTCTGTTTCGTATTCACAAGCTCCGAAACGAAATAAATGTTTTCCTCACTGAAAACGATAGAGCTGATCAACATCTGTCAGATCCCACCTGACTGTCAAAGTTGTCATTTTTGGTCGACATCACATCCTACATGAATTAACTGAATTTGAAACTTCAGGGAAAGGATAGCCTGTGATCTCTACAGAATCATCAAAGGATTTCGGAGAGAGCAGTCATTGTTTGAAGCACAACTAGAAGGCGAAAACGTTTTTCATTTTCACAGTTTCAAAGAGCTTTGCGCTACAATCGCCGAAGCTGTCAACCTCGATTCTCCGAATAAAAAAAAAATTGTGACTTGAAAAAGCATTATTTACGAGAGATTTTCAGATCTTGGCAGAACTGAGAGTGACATTGTTCCGTTCCAGAATACATTTGATTGTAACCTTGATGATGTGCCAGTTGAACTATAGTTGGAGCTCATTGATTCGGAAGCAAATAAACGTGTTGGAAGAGAAACACAGAGAAGGAAAACTTGTTGAATTTTACTGCCGCTTACCTGATGTTGAGTTTCAGAAACTGAAAAAAATTTGCCACTGGAATAGCATAAGTTTTCGGAACAACTTATGTCTGCGAGCAAACATTTTCGAAAATGAAGTATGTGAAGTCAACACATCGAACGAGATTGACTGATGAACATTTGAAAGCAATTCTCTTGATTGGATGCAGCAATTCCAAACCAAACATTGATGATATCTTGAAAGCTTAATATCAGTTTCACAAATCTCATTAACCTTTTTTGCTGCTTAGTTTGTGAGATTCAGATATGTGCACACTAGGTTTGATGTAACTTTATTTTTTCTAACCACGCCTTCTTTGATAACCTTTTAAAATGTAAATAAACATGTTGGTTGTCTTTTGTGCATTGCACGGCACTCATCCATGATTAACTTAATTTTTCGTCTTTTGTCCCAGAGCTTTCGATCTGGCTGGCAGGTATTGTTAAAGTTAGTTGCATATCCTTTACAGGACTTTTGCAGTCAACACCAGCATTTTTTGCTGTTATTGATGTCTTGGTAAGTTTACGTTCAGTAATTTGCCATTGCTTTCTGAACGACCGGCACCCATACTATAGCGTAAAAAGCCAGCACAGCGCGGTCAGCTATCAAATCGCGAGCAGCTATGTTTTGGACGCGGGTATACAGGATTACGAACAGCGTTCGTTAGACCTTCGCCACGGAGACCGGCGCACATATTGTATATATATATATATATATATATATATATATATATATATATATATATATATATATATATATATATATATATATATATATACAAGTTACGTGCCTGCCCTTTAGAAGTCGTCGCAATCAACCCAATCTGTCTTTGGTTGAATCTGATTTACTGGGCATTGTTTACGTTCAGTAGTTTGCCATTGCATTCTGAAAGACCGAAGAGTCATACCATCAAAATCAACGCAGACGGTCTGCTTACAAATCATCTGAAGCTGATTTCAAACCCTTGATTCGGTATTTCTTTGTGTAAAGACAAAGAGTCATTGAGAGAGAGAGAGAGAGAGAGAGAGAGAGAGAGAGAGAGAGAGAGAGAGAGAGAGAGAGAGAGAAACAGAGAGAGACATAGAAAGACAGAGAGAGACAGAGAGAGACAGAGAGAGACAGAGAGGGAACGAACGAACGAACGAAAGTCTTTATTTTCAAAGGGTTAAGAATTGGGCACGCAGGCCCGTCTGACATTCTGCCCTTCTTCTATATTTCCTCTCATACATTCTTTCATTCAACATCACTTATGAAGCAAATTTTGACAACAAAAGAACAATAGCATTAAAACACATGAAAAATAATAAATAACAAATGACTCACTGAGGCAGTGTTTAACATGGGCATTATAAATACCTTAGGAGGGTGTAACGTGCCATACATAAGAGAATTTTTTTTGGCTAGTTGTCGTTCAGAAAGAGAGAGAGACAGAGAGAGACAGAGAGAGAGATAGAGAGAGAGACAGAGAGAGACAGAGAGAGACAATGAGACAGAGAGACAGAGAGAGACAGAGAGAGACATAGAGAGAGACAGAGAGAGAGACAGAGAGAGACACAGAGAGAGACATAGTGAGACAGAGAGAGAGACAGAGAGAGACAGAGAAAGACAGAGAGAGACAGAGAGAGACAGAGAGACAGAGACAGAGAGACAGAGAGGCAGAGAGAGGCAGAGACAGAGAGACAGAGAGAGACAGAGAGAGACAGAGACAGAGAGACATAGAAAGACAGAGAGAGACAGAGAGAGACAGATAGACAGACAGACAGAGAAAGAGAGTGGGAGGGAGGGAGGGAGACTCCGCATGCACTGTGGTCATGGAAAGTAGACTCTCACAGCTACAGTACTCCATAGACATGTCAACATCTGTTACCCTACGAATATATCTACCTAGCATCTGTTGGCATACTTACTATACACGGAAGCCTAATGCACTCCTCTTGTGTTCATCACTGGCTAGGCCAAGAGAAGGGAAAACTTGCCGAGACCGTCATACATCCCCTAGCTAAACCACAAGCCCCTGACTATTGCCAGATGCTTTCCAACGTCACTGGGCAGTGTTGACGTTAATTGCTGGCATTCCGTTATTTAGAATGCTTTTCTTTTATTTAGACAAAAATGTCAGCAGGTATCAGGGACGGATTATGGTTTGTAGTAGTGGTTTCTAATATTAGGGAATTCACGTGAACGCAATTGCTGTCTCGGTAACGGTGAGCTATTTGTAAACATTTATATATTGTAGGAAACCCGTCCTAGAACGAGTTCTGGCATGCGGCTGCTAATCCGGTACGTTGTTGAGAATGCCTCGAGTGCTGTGATGTTGGGCCTTCACTCGACTCAACTCAGCTCAACACAACTCAATTCAACTCTTCGACCAGTAATAAACAAGTGACAAAAATTCCATAGAGGCTTTGGAGATGTCGTTTTATTAAAGAATGCTGAAAATTTCTTGGACAGCTAAAATTAGCAATCTGGACATTTTGAGGGACGGTACGTGACAAAGATAACTTATGACAAACAGCAGAAAGAGGCGGCCTTCCCTTGTTGGCCACATAATAAGAAAATAAAATCTGGAAAGATTTGTGGATAGAAAATTAGAGGAAGATAGTGAGAAAACACCTGGTGTCATGGAACGATGGGAGTCAGCACACCTAGTGATACATGCCAATGAAGATCGCGAGATATGGTGATTCACGATCGCCAACGCCAGAAGCTAAGATTTTTGATGATGATGATGATGATGATGATGATGATGATGATGATGATGAGAAAACCTGGGGGTATTAAGTCACTATTAATTGACAAATATATGGCTATTGTCGTGTTTTACTTGGGAGCTACGTAAGGGCAGTGGCTAGACGCTTTTCTGCATGTCCGGAGGCCACGGACTAGAATCTGCCTCTAGGCGGATATTTAAAATGTACGTGTGCTCCTAGATCGGCCCAGCTTACATTGAGTGCTAGGAAATGTGTTGGGAAGTGAACGCTGCCGGCCTTGTACTTACTACATTAGCCAAGACATGCAGCTTGGTCTATACAAATATTGGGTTTAGCATCCTAGGAACGTCGCCTAATGCGACTTCACGAGGGACCTTTTGTTGTTGTTGTTGTTGTTGTTGTTGTTTGTTGTTGTTGTATTTGCTTCGATGAATTGTGTCGTTGCGTCCAGACAATAAACAATTTTTGTATCATCACTACATCAGGTCGGAGGTCGCGGTTGCATACTTGTTAGACGCTCGCCTTCTTGCCCGATAGTCATTGGTTCGAATCCGCATTGACGCGGATTTTTAAAATTTATCTGGGTCCCCAGGTCGTCCCAAGGCTGCTGGGTACCTGGACATGTCATGGGAAGTGACGGCGACTTGCGTGGTAATTACAATTACACACTACACTTAAATTGCTGAATGGCTTACATAAATATAGTAGCTATGGTAGTAGTAGTAGTAATAGTAGTAGTAGTAGTAGTAGTAGTAGTAGTAGTAGTAGTAGTGGTGGTGGTGGTGGTGGTGGTGGTGGTGGTGGTAGCAGTAGCCGCATCAACAGAGCAGCAGCCGGTATACTAGTGTTGGTGTTGTCTCGAAGCTTGATGTGTTGTCTTTAAATGGTTGCACATTTATTTGCCGATCATTCTCCTAACATTCAGCAACATCGCCTGAGTGATTGCTCATTATGTCTCCAAATATATCCCCCCAAAATTAATCTGTGAAGACGAGGTTTCCCAGTGCGTATGATGAATAGATCTTCGCGTTTTAATATTTCTTCCTCGGCTTCTTCAGGTGATATGATCAGTTATTAAACTTCATATGCATGTCGCCTTCCGATTTTTTTAATGCGCATGTCTGGACTGACAGCTTGTTGCATGTTTGGAACAGAAATGCATTCATTGACCCTGATTATTATCTTAACTTGTCTACGATGTTTCATTAACCGTGTATATATTGGGGTTTGCAAATTTTGTCAGTTTATTTTTGTATATTTTTGGTTTTATTTTATGATTTTAAATAGTTTCTACATAAGCTTGTTCAACATTGATATAGCATGAATGGCATAGCATGCTAGCATGAATGATATATAGCATGCCCGCGCTGTGTCGACGGACTTACGAATGCAATACATAATCCCGCATACCGCGTTCGGCACACAACTGCGCGCGATTTGGCAGCAGACAGCCTAGCACTGGTTTTCATACAATGATATGAGTGCCAGTCTTTTAAGAAAACAATGAGAAACTACTGACGTCAACTTGCCTAGAAATCGCAATATACAGCTTAAATATAGCTGTTTTTCTCTTTGTTTGTTGTGGGTTGGTTGATTGGTTGGTTAGATGGCTGGTTGCTTGTCTTGTTAGCTTCTGGCTGGTTGACTGGCTGGTTGGTTGGCTGGTTGGTTGGCATTACTATCTGTAGACGTTCAAGCTACATTACCGTAGACGTTTAAGCTTCTCCACAGATCTCGGTCTTTGGTGTTCTGGATCAAATCTATTGATGGTAATCCTCAATTCCACCGTCTCAGTCCATCCAGCATCATTTCTCTTGGTCGGTCCCTGTCTCTTCAATCCCCGATTTTTCCTCCGTCTTTCCGGTTTAGGGGTTAGCAAACGCAGTTGAACAATTCCTAGACATACCTTGTCGAGGATTCGAAATCACTATTTTATGATCAGATCGCTTTGCACTGATTTAAATGGTATGGGCGTCGACTGACATATTCGTCATCAACATCTTCCGCTTTTACGGCGTTGGAAGGAACAGTTGACGTTTCGACACTGGATAATATCATTCCGAGTGATTGTACACTATCTCTCGTGTTGTCAATCAATTTCTTCTAGGGCATTTTCTTGCTGTCATATTACATTTTCTTTGATGTAGCGCCAGTGCTGGTAGTTGATTGTGTTGTAGTCAAATGAGATGGCCGAACCATTTGATCTTCTGTCTTTTAATATATGTGGCGCAAGATGTTGAACCAACTGTCTGTCTGATAACATAATTTCTTACTCGGTTTCAGATAGATAAGTTGGCACCTCTTCAAAAGCATCTCATCTCGCAGGTGTTGATTTTGTGGAAACATGATTTCAAGAATATCCAAGTTTGAAATTGGTAGCATAGTGTTGGTGTGAATATGATATTTATTATCTACTGTTTTGCGGACATAGGTATATTTGGATGTTTCAGTATGGGTATTAGTTGATATGTAAGCACACCTGCTTTTTGACATCTGATTTCGTTTTCTCTATCTGTTCCGCCATTTTCTGTGATTAAATCACAAACAGCCAATAAATGATGGTGTTGGTTGAAATTGTATGTAGAAGACATGATAGTAACTAACTATTCATAGTATCACACGACGTTCTTACGATGATAAGGGCGTGTGATGGTCGTTGTCTAGGTAACGATACTCCTGGTGTGTCAATTGACGCCGGACTCTCCTACGGGAGACCCGGGCTCGATCCCTCGGTAAGGTGTGGGATTTTTTTCTGTCGGGGGCAAAAAGAAAATCCCAGCCTCCACAGTTCGCGGCGACTGCACTAGCCAGGCGGCCTTAATTCCTCAGGCTCAAAGACCCCTCTGCCATACACCGCAAGGTACTATATTGGCAGTAAATGACAGTTGACAGGAATCAATCAGTGGACATTAGGGTGTCTGTTTTTTGTTCTGAAATTCTTGAATATTATTGTTGATGTGTACTTTATTCTTGAAATAACTGATTTGTATTTATAAGTTTCTCGTGTCAAGTTGTCCAGTAAGATAGTGGTCATCATATGCTCCGCCAAATGGCGTAGGCGATCATGTATCTCCACAAATCTCAGACTCTGTTGTTCTGAATCAATAATGTTAATTTTATTCCCCCACTCTTCGTCTTGGGAATTCCAGCCTTACTTCTCTCGGTCTGTCACTTTTCAGTTGGTCTCGCACTGCCTCTCTCCCCCCCCCCCCCTTTTTTTTCCATATGTTACGTTGTGACGATACACTCTAACATTGTGATGATAAACTCTAACTATCCCCTTCTCGTAAAATGCCCAAAGACGCGTGACATGTCTCTTTCTTGTAGTTGAATGTAATGTTCCAATTTCATTAGCCCTTTTAAGGACACGCGCTGTTAATTACTCTGGCAGTTCAAGGTAGTCACAACATAACGTCTCAGACACCACACTAGATTTTGCTTCCAGACTCTCCCTAAGTTGTTCGTTCACATTCCAAGATTTATTGCCATATAGCAGGATAGGATCTATGTAATTTCAGTAATCATCTCTCTCTCTCTCTCTCTCTCTCTCTCTCTCTCTCTCTCTCTCTCTCTCTCTCTCTCTCTCTCTTTCTGTCTCTCGCTCACTATTTTTCTCTCTCTCTCTCTCGCTCTTTCTCTTTTCTCCCCTTAATTCTCCCCTCCCCCCACCTCTCTCTCTTTCTCTCTGCGTGTGTAATGATGTGACGCCTAGATTGCTATAGTGTATGTGACGCCCGGATTGTTATGGTGTGTAATGATGTGACGCCTAGATTACTATGGTGTATAATGATATGACGCATAGACTGCAACGAGAGCATCACGCTAACTAAAGTAGCGGTGATTTCAAAATGATCCTTATTTAACCGTAGCGGCATCTTCTTCTTCTTTCGTTCGCCTGAAATATGTTTATAACTGCAATGTTGTCCCTTATATGAATCTAACAGTCTTTTTTAGTTCATTCAGCGGTCCATAGAGTTTATCCTCCACTGTTGTCTCTCTAGGCCAGAAGGTTCGCCTGGGTATGTTGTAGTTTGAGCAATCCTGGAGTATGTGCTCTGCTGTCTGCGACGCCAAACCATATGTGCACATGGCTGAGTCACCAATCTTGAATTTTGTATACATGTGGTTGCGTAATCTATTGTGTCCTGTTCTGAGGTGCAGAAGAATGACCTGTTCTGGTCTGTCCATAACGTGGAAGTCGTCTTGAGTAAGGTTTGGTGGCCTTCTGATTGATTTGATCATTCTTTTCTATTGGTGGTATGTAATAGGTACATCAGGTTGTTCTTCTTTTGCTCCTTCCTTAGCCAATCGATCAGCTTTGTCGTTTCCGGGGACTCCACAGTGGGATGGTATCCACTGTATGGTGATCTTACGCTGACTGCTAAGTTCAGAAAGTAGTGTCCTCAGAACTGGCAATTTCCCAGACAGGAGCGCCACTATTACGGATTTTGCATCTGTCAATATCACCGCAGGTTGTGTACCATGGCTGGTATTTTGTAATTTCTCTGTGGCTATCTTGATTGCCTCAATTTCAGCATCATAGTTATGGCAGTACTTTCCTGTTGGAATTCTGGCGTAGCGTCATAATCCGAATGATGACGTTTTTTGTGATGCCGCTATTAAAGTCTACGGGTGATGTTAGTTATTCATTACCACGTCATATATTATAAATTGACGTCTTGTCCACACGATGAAGATGCTTGCAGATCTATAATCTGATATGAAAGACCTTAGACGTGTAAAAAAAAAAATATTTTGGAAACATGAAGCTGCCATAAAGATTGATAACGAAGTAGATCAATATCAGCCTGTTAATAGATGTGTGATACAGGGATGTGTGATGTCTCCAAATATGTTTTCCCTGTGCAGTAACAATACTCTTACAAATGTAAAAGATATGAAAGCAATCATAAATGGGGGACGTAACATCAATAACATTTGATATGCAGATGATACAGTATTGACTGCAGACAATGAGCAAGTTCTGCAACATTTAGTAGATGCGGTTATTGCACACAGTGAACAACTAGGGTTAGAATTAAACTGTAGGAAGACACAGATTATGGTCGTCAGTAGAAAGAAGAAAATGCCACAATATAATATACAAGTAAATGGGAATATTCTTAAACAAGTGAATTGGTAAAGTCCGGGAACAACCGTAACATCTGATGAGAGATGCCTTTAGGAAAACAATACCTGGAAGGCTTGGCCACGTGGTATGGTCGAGACAAGAACACTGAGCTGATCCACGACTCTGCTGATCGCATGAGATGGCGAAGCATAACCTCCCCCACTTATGATGAAGGCATGAATGTTTTCCTCTGCCGTCTTCGCCACCTTATCTTGCTCTTTTACGTCAACTAGAATGGGGATAGAGTTTAAATTACACCAGCCGTCCTTGGATAATATGTCTAGACATTTTGACTAGACTGGGGATATAATGTAAAATAAACCACCCGTCCTTGCGTAATATGCGATATGCAATTATTACTGCTGTACCAAAGATCGTAAATGACTTCAGCCCGCTTGTATACCGATAAGCGCCCGGGGATGCTAGACATATCCAAACATTCCACCCTAATGAATTAGGTTAAACCCTTGCGTAATGACACTTCAAACCGGCAAGTCTTTTACACGATTGGGGAACAGTGTGTATTTCAAATAGTTTTCATATAAGTGGTAGAAAATAAAGTGCCTACGGAAATATATTTCAATATGCGGAATACTCTGGTATCTGATAACGAGTTTTATGGCATACGTGGGATGTACGACAGGAGGAAAAATTGGAATTGTGTACATATGTGATATCTTATATGTTGAATAACCACAGACATTATTATGATGTACATTTTGAGGAAGAACATATGTATATATTTTTAAAGGGTAAAGAGCATATTTCATTATTTCTATCATTTGGAAAGTAGGAAAATAAAACCCGGCCATTTCCGGATTTGAGTGTTAGAAGAAATAGTATCACATGGAACACGATTCTCACATGCATTCAAATTTACCTGGCTATTTGCATTAACATTTAAATTTACTTTAGCATCATTCAGTGCCATGCCGAAAAGCATATTATAGAGTTTTAGAAGAAAAAGTATAAACCATGTGTTTTGGAGACTTAATATTGGAAGTAAAGGATTCCAAGGGGATAACTGAGACATTCTAATGCAAGACTACTTGAATGCCTTAGCAATCTTGCCTTGTTCGGCTCCTACTAGCCGCTACATTCTTTGGGTTGCACTTCACGGCTCCTTGGCGACAGTCGACTGCTCTATGTGTAATGCTTGATGTGTGAGTAGTATGTAGTATCTGTGGCCATTTCTATCCTGGCTGTCCCAGTATTTCTCCATAAACGTAATTGTAAGGAATACACACAGATAAATAACACACCTGAGTTACACCAAGTTTGCACATTTTGTAATTATGTATCCCCAAGACTAAAAGCTGTACAGCCATTCTAATCCAAATGACCAACAGTCTTCGTGTATATCCACTTTTGGAACCTTTTTCGCATTGGTACATTGGCCTCCATAACTTGTATCATCATGACATACAATGTATCCTGTCCAATATGGCCGATAGGCGGTTGAGCTGTTAAGGCCTCTGGAGTGTTTTTGCTTCTGGCTACGGCTTGCTTACGCATTTTCCTCATGTTGGGCTGGTAGTGCATGGTTCCTTCGCCCAGCTACTGAGTTAAGTGCTTGGAGAGATACTATGAGCTGTAAATTTCGTGTGGAGTGCCTTTAAATCTGTCCGCAGTTGTTTATATTGTTAAATGTATGTTCAGAAATGGCGGCGTCCGGTTGCTGAACTAGCTATTTTTGCATTATGCAGTAATGTGTGTGAAGTTGTTGCTTTTCTAGTGATTGTTGATATTAGCCCAAAAGCCTCGTTGCTGATATTGCCCTTGAAATAAAAAGATCTTATTCTGGTAAATAGGGAGAAAACGAAATTGGGGGGGGGGGGGGGAGGGGGAAAGGGGGTTATATTTAGGAGGTCTAAAAATACATGGAAAAGAACATGAAACCCTTAAATTAATGGTATGAGGAAATGGAAGGAGTTGCAGGAAATAGCAACAGATATGACGGCTTAGTTGAGATCCTATGCTCCATTGAGGGATAAAGAGTAGGGGGAGAAGAAGAAGCAGAAGCTGTCAGTTGGAAACACAACAAACAATTTTCTAAGAATGAACCATTTCGACAAAACACATCGGAGGTTATGCCTATATAGATTATTTCTCTTAAACCTATTATTCAGGGGAACAAATTAGGAAGAAATGACGAGTTGAGTTATTTCCCATAAGTGATAAGTTGAACCTCCAAGCTCCTCGTTGAGTAAATCATCCTTGGAGTGTTCATCATAAACCTCTTCTGCCAGACATCGCACCACAAAAATCGGCTTTCCCGTTCATCAACTTTCAGGGCTGCTGGTGTTCACCTCCAGAGAGAATCATTAGAACTGGCTTCCTAAATAGAAGTGTGTCCTAGCTCTCTCGTTCATCATTTGTTGTCATCGAGCTGGATTTTTACCCAATCATATCATTAAGAACGTGTCCATTTATATTACGAAATTAATCATCTTTCCGTTCGGGCTATTTTGGCTATTTATTTTTTCCAGTTACTTACCTATTAACAGAGTTAATGCCAAACAAAAAGTAGGTTGGGATGAAACAAAATTGAATGGCGGATAATGGGAACTAGGGGTGTCACAGTTATGACCGAAATGTTGTTAATATGGTAGCTGACATGTTATATTATATATAAAATTAAAGGAGGTTGATCAGCGAAAACTACTGTATGGATATTTTAACTGAGACAACATCTCACAATGACAATAGTTTGGCGATGTATAAGCCCATGACACATTCGGGAAGTAACTTAAGACGATCAATCATCCCGTGGCAATTATTAAATTAAAAATGTACGTTGAAAACTATAAAGCAATGAAAATAACGTTCACAAAAATTACTTTTCAATATAATGGGCCACGGTTTATTGATGTGAGGAGGTCAGTTCGTTTTATCTCCACCATCTATCGCCAGGAACTTTCCAGAAAGTTCTTATCTTTAGTAGGTACTGTCTGTCTGTCCGTCCGTCCGTCCGTCCGTCCGTCTGTCCGCCCGCCCGCCCGCCCGCCCGTCCTGTCTGTCTGTCTGTCTGTCTGTCTGTCTATCGATCTGTCTTTTTGTCCGATGTCTATCTTTCTGTCTATGGATCTGTCTACCAATTTCACATATAACGCGGAATTATCCCAGACCAGATGTTCATGTATAATTAACAGTCTTGTCCATGGGACACATTTTTCAGTCCCATCCCATCCCATGGCAATTTATGCTGTCCCATCCCATCCGATCCCATCCCACGGGATCCCCATGATAATACTAATATGGAATAGAGTTCAATTAAATTATGAAATTTATGAAAGTTTGGGGTTAGTGTCTACTAAATAGGACTACATGTACAAAGAGACATGTAAAACAACAGAATTTATTAATTTTAATATTCAAGCGCATTTTATTAAAACAAAGTTTAATGTAAATATGACAATTCAGTGTCATTCTGACACTCTCATTCTGTTTCTGAGTCACTCTGCTCATTCAGCACATTATCAATTTCCTGCTGATCGACTGTTTCTAATAATTCAATTAATCCAGGTAATCCCTGAACCATTTCCACAATTTTCATCTTACATGCAAATCTGATATACACAGAGTTTATAACGAGAGCTGGTAACATCCGTTTTCGTAACTTACTCAACAACAATCCAGCTGCACTAAATAAGCGCTCTACTGCTGCTGATGACACTGGTATGGCCAAAACAATTTTCGCACTTGCTTTTAGCAGTGGAAACTTATGTTCATTTTTCCAATAATTTAAAGGTTGTGAAGTTGGTTGCCGTAATTTTTGAAACATGGTGACTTCATCCTCAAGGCATTTGTTTCTGGGGTCATCAAACTTAAGTGCTTTGTTTGGTGGAGGATCAAAAAATAAGTCAAAATCACTTTTCGCCTTTTGTTCTACAATTCCTGCTACTTCACATACAGCAGATGATTAAGAAGAAAGATTTAAATCCTTGATGAATGAAATAACAGTTGGAGCAACAGACTTAGAAAAAGCGATCCAATCATTGGCCCATTTATTGGTGTCCACATTCACTTTCTTCTAAGTATCAACTGACTTGACCATGTCTTCTATTTTGCCTTTAATGTCAACTTCAGTTACGAATGCTGCAGTAACTGCCAGAGAACTGCCGCAATATGGCCAAAGTTTTTCTTCAATAATTTTCTGAAAGTTCTGACAATGTTTCTTCACCATTCTGCTGGAAGTTTCTTCGTCAATATCAACAATAACATTGTACAACTGATAATCTAGGAGGAAGTAAAACAGCAAAATTAAATTAGATTTAGCACCATCAATTTCTAGTTTGTCAAAAAAAGGTTTTGAATTTCTCATATTCATTTCCTTTTCATATGCATTCCTTTAATCAGAGCAATACTCGCAATTCACATGTTACAGATTTTGTTGGTATGGAAAATGTCAGCTGTAATGCCTGACGTGTATTGTAATATGTTTCAATAAATGAAAGTTGATCCATGAACTGTTCCAGTTCGGAAATCACGCCTCTGCTGAAGCTATCAGTAATGCATGTTAATGCTTGCTTGCTTGTGTTCGTTGGCTTGAGCTCCAACGCGAAGTCCTGTATGTCGGATGAAGGCATCCTGTTGTCCAACATCAGTATGATGTGATACAAGACCTGAGGTTTGCGTGAGTATCCGTTGTCCCATGTCTGGATTATTGGTGTGCAGACTGGTGGTTCCTCGCCGTACAGGCAGACACTCTCCGACTTCGGAGGAATCGGCGATCCTACTGACTTAAGCCAGGACCCCGAAGGGACCTGTTGTCCAGGACGCTCGACGAGGACGCGTCAATAGGTCTTGGCCAGTATATAACCTGGACCTGGTGCCTTGGAAACACCTCTGCGTCCCATGCATGTTAATAACCTGTGCTCAGTACAACCAGATAGGTGCATTTCTGTATCGGTTTCAAACCGTCCATCAAATGCTGCCACCATGCTTGCTGCATTATCAGTACACACAAACAATGGACCGGAGAGTGTGGTAGATTCGGCAAGAAATTCACGTGCAAAAAAAACTGTGCGTAAATTATGCAGTATGGGATTGATTACTATCAATGTTTATAACAGACAGGGGAAAAGTAATCTATTCCAAATTTTGATCTTGTCCACATAAAATAATTCCCCCTTATGGCAAAAGATATGTTTGTCTTGCAGACCAAAATTCAACTATTCCCGAAATTGCACATTCTGGATTTTGTGCCATACTTTGAAACAATTTATAGAGCGACTAACTGTTTGCTGTGATACAGTGTAATTGTATACCTTGTTTGCAGCGTGAGTAGATCTTGCAGCAAGGTTAACAGCATCGCATATAATATCACATCCAGCCGAAATGGATAATGTTGGATGTGATGTAATTAGTTCAACAAGTGTTTTTTGCCACGCATTTGACAATGTTGGTGGTGGTTTTGGTACTTCCCGATGCTTGGCTTCAAAACATCTGTATTGCAACTCCATAACCACTTTGATTAACCCATTTTTCATTAATCTACTTATACCAGATGTATAGCGTTTTGCACTTTGCACAGGAAACAAATGGTGCTAAAATACTTTCAGATATTTTAACTGCATTAACATCAGCTGTTGAAGACTTTAAAAGTACTTTTGGAACATCAATCAAGTGGCATTCTCCCCCACTCAACATCTTAGCAACAACAGTTTTAGTAAGATCCGGGAATTCGTATTTTTGGTTGGCCATTTGAGTTAACGTAGGCTTACACAGCCTACACTCAGTAACACCGTGACTTCAAGTGACTGCCTTCACAAATTATTTGAAATTAGGACTACTATATATTTATAGACTATAAATATAGTACCTAATATTCAACCAAATTCAGCAATTCAGTAACAAAACAACTTCGATTACAGCAGAAAACTAGCTTCGTATTTACAAATCGCCAAAGACACCAATAAACAACTACAGCAAAAATGGCTGACTAGCAGCGCGCATTTATTTATTTATCCGGTGTCCCATCTCAAGATAAAGAATTGATACAAATATATAAAGAAAAAAAGAAGGATAAAAGGCTTTAAAAAGGTAAAAAATAAAACACAAATTAAGGGTAGCTCTGACGTAGATCAAGTTGCTATGACATGGATACTGTCCTATGTGTCCCATGGGAAATACAAATGTGTGATGTCCCATCCCATCCCATCCCCTGGGACGTTTCCCATAGGATTCCCATGTGAATCCCATTCCGATGGACAAACCTGATAATTAAAGAATTATGCCAGGATCACATCCGCTCTTAAATCAGGCTTTCCGTCACCAGACAAGTCGCAAGTCCGAGATTCATTAATTCTAAAATCTCCATCCGTCTGTCTATATGTCTCATCTTCAAGCAGGCTGACTTGTGCTATTACATAGGCCAGTTTAATATCTTGTCATGAATCCCCCACAACCCATGGACATGTAAACAATTTTATTGGCTTTGATTTGAAAGATGGAAGGAACGGTGCGGAAGAGAACTTGTCATTTCACATCCTGTTGGGGGGAAGGGAGGGGGGGGGGGGGGGGGGGGGGGGGTAACATGTTTAACATATAAATATTTTTGTCATTATGTGCCATGTTGATAAGCGTGAGGGGTCAAGATTCGGCATTTCACACGATCACCAGTGTCGTGGATCGGCATACACAGAATAAGCTAACAAATGCTATATTCTTCCAGCACTGTGTTGCAATCTCAGATATGGACAGACATAGAAATATACAGGCGTAAAATCACATTATATGAGATGAAATGCATAAGAAACACAGCTGGAATAATAAGAATAGATAGAGAGAGAAATGAGACACTACGACTAAGTTTAGAGATAACACCGATTACTGCCTGTAAAGATTACCTCCGAATTAAATGATTCTCGCATTTATATCTAACTCCTGTCTGTGGCGATACAGGGCAAAACCACTAACACAAAAGAATAAGATGGTTTATGAGAAAGCGTTTGCATTGACAGGAGCCAAGTTAGACTCATGTCAGTAATGAGCTAATGGCCGCGCACTAATCACATGTGATCGACAAGAATCGCTAGACGAGTTGAAAAGACTCACAAAAGACGTTATTCTGCTCAACGCCGCTCAGCTCGGCCCTGAATAATGACGACATGGATGTGATGTAATCTTCAGAACTTGTTGCTTAGCTGGAGCATGCTGGGTAATTTACCCGGCCAAAATTGGCGCAGATTATGACCATAGTTGCCATTCTAGATATTTTATATCCAGATCTAGAGGTTTTTGCCGGCGTCTGGATACCGTTTTCTGACATTTGGATGCTGGATGCAATTCTAGATACTTTTCATTTGGAGTTGGATATTTTTGATACTTTCTAGAGTTAACTTTTCTTTCCGTGTCATTTATCCACTTTTTGTTTAGTCTGGACGCACGTAAATTATGGTAACTGCCATTATTTAAACTTTGAACTGACTTGGGTCAAAGCTCAACAATCTGGCAACCCCCCGGTAATGAGTAAAAGGGCACATAAATTATAATATCATTATTTGAACAGATTTCAGAATCAATACGCAAATAAGACAAGAGACTAAGCAAGACATTGTATCCAATTTTATAAGAAAACGCCGTTGGAACTACATTGGCCATGTACTCAGAATGGACAAGACAAGGCTCCCCAACCAAGCCCTCTTATGGTCACCAGTAGGGAAAAGAAAACGGAGAAGATCAAGAGAGACCCTGCGTAGAACAATCATCAGAGAAGGCTCATTCAACGGCCAAGTGAACATCCAGGATCTACAACAGGTAGCAGCGAACTGCCGGACATGGAGAGCCATGACTTCTTCTGCTCTATGCGCCGCCTTAGGCTCAAGAGGAAAGACTAACTAACTAACTAACTAACTAACTAACTAACTAACTAACTAACTAACTAACTAACTAACTATTTGAACTGTAAACTCATCGTGTTGCGAATTATTGCTGTGATTCCGACTTTGCGATTCTTTTTCATGTGATTTTTATTTTGTTTTGTAATTGCTCACCTTCATATGTGTCTTCAACTTTGAACAAATCTTTCAACATGCCAAAAGTAAATAAAGCAATATGAACAACAATTTCGGAAAGAGTGGCTGCAGGATGACATAATTAAAGATTGGGTTATGTCAATTCATGGAGACGTGACTAGGCTAGTTGTAAGTACTGCAAGTGTGAAATGAAAGCGAAAATACAAGACCTGAAGAAACATGCAGAGACTAAAAAACATAAAAATCCAGTGCCATTTAGGGATATGCCACCGTTGACATTTGTTTTCAGAACTGCACAGAGTAATGAATCATCAAAGTTTGAAGGATCTGTCGCAATGTTTTTAAGTTATTGTGCAATCGTGAACTGTGACCATTTGATTGATTTGTTTAAAAACACTATTTCTGATAGTAAAGTGCTAAAGGACATGAAAATGCATAGCAGCAAGTGTACAAATATGATCAGAAGTACTTTGTTTTCTCACTTTGAAGAAGATTTGATCAGTGATATTTCTACAAATAAATATAGTTTATTATTAGACGAATCGAATGACATTTCGGTTCTGAAAGTGCTTGGAACATGTGTTATAATATATTATAGCAACAGCACAGACAAAGTAGTTTCTACATTTCTTGGACTAGTTCACTTGGAAGAGTGTGATGCAGAAAGTATAGTTCAGGCACTGAAGAAACTTCTGGTCAGTAAACATTTAAACTTGAAGAATTAGGCTGCAATTGGAACCGATAATGCATCGATAATGGTTGGCGTAAACCTCTTCCCCAGGGAGACCGGCAGTCACATTAATACATATGTAATTTTTTACTTTCTCAATCTGGATATTTTTCCTAGATACTTTCCAACGAAATCTAGATATTTATGGATGTTGTTTGGGCCGTTTCTAGATACTTTTGGTCAAAAAAAAGTGGCAACCCTGATTATGACCCAGCAGTTCAGTTCTGTTGCAGCCCTAGCTGAGGTCAGACCGGTCCCAAGTTAGGTGGCGGAATGTAACTGTCCTCCTCATACCTCCATCCAAGAATATGCATAGGAGCGGCAAGTGTGACCAGGTCGTGTCACATATATCAATTCAGGTGCATAACAATGTGAAGAAGCGAAACAGAGTGAATAAATTTCGCAGATTATGGCCTGCAGTGAGAAACATCCCCGTAAAACGCTGGAGTTATGTTCAAGTAGATTTGTTTGGTATTTGGGATCGGAGTTATGGCTAGCCATGCATTTAATAACTGCCTAGAATTCTTTAGCAAATATTTAGAATAGTTGCTAAAATTAAGGGATAAATGTTAGAATAATGTTAAAGCTCTGTGTAGGATACAGATGAAGTCTTCCTGGTCAAAACGAAACCAGCGAACAGGTCATTTCTATTAATAGTTCACCTGCCGGTTTTTTACTGCTGCATAAATTAGCCAGCAGACGACAGAAAAGAAAATGTAAACAAAGCCTGGATGAGTGTTTTTGAGCTGTAATGAGAGGCTAATAAAGTGTGTAAATAGCCTTTAGATGTGGATAGATATGTAGTCATGTAGTTTAATAACTGGTAGCCGGTGAGGTATCCCCATCATACGGCCGCATGGGTATTCCCTAATATATTAAATGCTGGGTTTGGCCATCATGACAAATTTAAATTATATGGTGTTGGTGGTTTTATTGATTGGGGAATGCATAACATTGGGGATTGCATAACATGTCTGATTTACAGATAGTGCATATGTGGCACTGGTTGTTTTTGTTGTGTTTAATAAGGACGAGGTATTATGTGTGCAGATTTAAATAATACTGTTCAGTAGAGGCAGTGTATACAGTATGTGACTGACTGTTAAGTGTTGGCTTATGTATGGCTGTTGTGTCCTGTCAGTCGTAGCTGTCACATATATTATACTGTTTATGTTTTGTGATGGGCATGTCCCACTGTTGTCGACGCGTTATGTTGAGATTGATGGTTTATTTGGGGTTTT
>JACEFZ010009780.1:0-18279 GCA_014155875.1 Cepaea nemoralis | reverse complement strand
AAACCCTATGAAATCCTTCGGTGATAGTCAGTATTCGTACCGGTAATGTCCAGTGTCGATTCGACATCTGGATTTATTCTTCAGTGTGTAATCTTGTCGGTAGCCCTGATCAAGCTGCTGAGAAAGTGAACACAATTGAAATCTCCAGGAGAAACCTCCTTATCAATTCAGTCACTTGCCATTCCTGAAGTAGTGGGATTATTAAGCGTACTTGATACGTGATGGACGAGATGAAGGGAAAATTTACCTGATGTTATGGGCGGTCAACAAAACCGACCACAGTCTGGTGTCTATAAGACATTAGTCTATTGTTCGATGGTGTAATCTCTCCGGTGTTACTAGGATCCACGTCACAGGAGTTAACTCATTGAATCCCAGGAAGGCCATAAAAATAACTGGACCCCTAGCCATTTTATATGGAAGTGGAGAGCGCGTACGCAAAGTATGTGTCCAGGAAACGATGGATAACCAACCTGATGTCATTGGCGTATCATACGACTAGGAGCATAACGTGGACAACCTGAACAATTTCATGAAGAGATAAAACAGGATCCGTCTCCGACGTCGGACGTCAATTCATCCTCAGTTGAGAAAGCATTTCTGCCTGCAAAATGGTGGAGATTAAAGGACGGACAAAGTTAGTGTAACTAATGTCTTCCTCCTTTTTCATTCTCAATTGGGAAGACTTTTCTGCCGGAAAATGGTAGGAATGTAATAAGGATTACTGTTCTTAAACAGTTAACTCTTATATGGTAGAGATCACTGCAACTCCAGCAGTTGACACTCTATACACAATGTCTGCGAAAGTGGACTAACGAAAGATCAGTTTCAAACAGCTGACTCCTTTCAAGATAAAGATCCCTGCACTCCAGCAGTCGACTCTTTATATAATAAGAACCATGCATTGAGCAGTGGGATCTTATATTATTACTGAAGATGCGAGGTATATTCACAAGACCTGCCAGTCCTGTCCTCAAAGTCAGTAAAAATTGGCTTCCAAAATTCCAGTCAATATTGGTACCTAAGAAGCTAACCCACATAATCACACACCTTCAAAGGTGGCTGTGATAATGACGGACTTCTCTATGGATGAGAAGAAACGCCTTATATTCGCCAAAGTAAACGTTTTGCTCATGTGGGAGAGAAAGAACGGATACTTCCCAGTCACTCCAAAGCACTTAGCTAAAGCATGGCTGAAGACAACTAGTTGGAACCTCCACCTGGACTTCTATATTAGTAGTAGTAGATGTTAGTCTAACTACATCTACAAACTCAGTTGCTACGTTGGAAAATAGAGCAACTAAGGAGAGAAAATGCTGTCACTTCTCACAACAAATCAAAATAGAGGCATAACGGAAGGAGAGAATCTCAACCGACACGCACCTCTAAATCTATGGTAAGACTACAGAAATAAGTCAAGGAAATATAATGGGAAATTGCTACCATCTGCAAACACAAGAGGCTTATTGGAAAGGTAGACCCTGTGTCCAACGCTAACCAAATTTACAATAGTAGATTTTAGCCTTGACAAGTTTTGCAGCGGCTGCTATACAGTTCACCCGGAAGTGATTGTCTTTGCTCCGGTGATGATCAAAAATTTTAACCCAGTTCCAAATGTCAAGATTACTGTTGGAGAAAGTGTTCAGTTAAATACACTCTCGCAGGATTATCATTCTCCAGTGGCGAAGGGAAGAATGAAGTTCTGATAAGGTGAAAGGTTGAGAGATACATGGAATGCAACCATTCTCTCTAAACCTCATCCGGAAGTTGGCTTAATTGCAAAGCCATTACTTCACATAATGAATCTCTATGGTCCATTCATACATTACAAAATGGTGTGACTCAGAGAGATCATTTATCAGAACAGGAAATATAGCAAGGATGTCAGCAGTGGGACACTGTCAGAGGTAAATAGAAGAGCAGTTCACAGATGAGTGGAGTCAGGACTCCTGATGCTCCCAGTGACTTAAAGGAACATAATGCAGGGCTGACTTCATGGTCTTTGCGTTTGCCACCAAATTCATCAACAGATGCAATGTTGGGGCAGATGTTTTTTTAAAGGAGAAAATCACTTAGTTCCAAATGTACTACTCTAGTAGGGTAAAGGGAGACAGGGAGTAATTGACAAAACCACCTGAGGTATCTGGGAACTGTGGATTTCTGCGATTTATCTGTCATGCCTATGAAAGATTTAAGAGAGGGGCCATGTAGCATGATGAAACAGAACTCCCCATTCCCAGCCCGACACATTCATAAGAATACTTCCGATTTAAGTGGCGTTTCAAAATAGAAGGACGATTCTTGGAACTAGTATGTTCTAGAACGAGTTGGGGGGAGGGCAGCGGGATATGCGCTTGTCTTTTGATTGGTTAATAAGTAATGAGCCCACGCTATTCCTGGGCCATATTTAAAATCTAATTAGTTGAGCGGGGATTTCACCGGGAGCGGTCGCTAGTGTGATGTGATGACCCAACAATGCCCTTAAAGATTCAATAATATATTGTTCTCTGGACAACAGAGAACAGGAGGATGGAGGAGAGGCATCCATATATCCTCTGGGACCTCTAACCAGAAGTCCTAGATCCAGAAGTGACTCCCTATCAAAATGTGGGAACATCAAGAAGAGTTTTCTCTCAGCTCTTTAACAGCTGAATGCATAAATGGGAGCATAACACAATCTGAAGCACTATAATAGTGGTGAACTGGACAGTGAACTTGAGTCAGTCAGGGATCAACTGAGACTAACATCAAATCTTGTTCTATGAACTACATTCATGGAGAACTGTGGGGTAACTTGGAGTGTTTGTTTATCTAAGACTAAACTTAGAAAATATCCAGCCGGATGCTCACACAGTGATTCTTGAAGAATGTGATTGAACAGTAGGGAAGTTGATCTGGCTAAGTGAGTAGCTGCAATGTATGGGACATTAAGTGTGTCATTATTGAAGTACCCAGTGACAGCCTTCACTAACAGCCTGATCAACCGTGAGATGCAGTACCATATCATCATGCCAAATCTTGTCTTCAAGAGGAATGAATCTGCCATGAAGCTTATTCTTTGGAAGCTGCTAACTGGAGCTAGTCCAACATCCATGCTGATGATAAAAGGATTCAACAGACCCAGAACAGTAGTTTCTTCCTTGAATTGCCCATGGATAGGATTTCCTAATTTCCCAAGAGACGGGAAATGATGATAGATACCGATACTGTAACGGGATGGTGTAGTTAGATATTGGAGAGGAGGAAGAGAAGAATTTATTATTGGGTGGTGGAGTAATGGGAAGGTGGTGTATCATGTTTATCTTCATGCATGTGGGACATATTTTATGCATTTTCTATGCAATAATTGAAGTGTTGATATGACAGGAGATGAGACAATGGTCATCACTCGACTCACCATCAACTCAATAAATTGTGTATTCAATGGACCGGTGTTTTAAGTACATGTCCCCAGTGAATTTCTTGTACAGTTGCTGTCAAGTGTTGTCTCCGGTGACTGTCCTAAGTGCTGTGGTTGATTATACATATTGTGAAAAGTCTTGTATAGATGTTGTCAAGTATCTCTTATGATGTAAGTCTTGTACAATGGCTGGTGTACACAATTCCTTGTGAATGTATGTCCCACTTTTGTCAAGAAACTGTCATGTAGATGTCTTGTCCAACAGATTTAATGTACAGTTATTGTTGAAGTTTGTTTGCCTACAAATAATTGAGTCCTACAATCCCAAAGAAATGGGACAAACTGATATAGGTCACAAAATGACAAAATATATATATGAGAAGATCTATGTGACGGACGAACAGCACACTGGCAACATTATGTTGAGTGAGAGGGATCCTCAGTTGTACAGGCGCTAATAGTTCAGATTTTCTCTGGCCTTGGGTGAACTAGGTACTTCTTATATAAATTTCTGTGTAGATACATAGTGGTCTCACAGTGGGGGTTTGAGCCAAAGAAAAGTGGTTCTCCAAAAAGGCTATTGCGGGAATGATTAGCTCATTTGAGTGACCTCTAGACAAAACGTGCTAAATCATATCCTTTATCTTGTTATTTATTATTCAAGATATATCTCCAGAGAACACTACTAACTAGGTCCTCTGGCAACTCAATCAAACATGTCACAACCACCATACTTTCATACATGTGATTTTGTATAGGTCACCGTACATTCACGCATATGATCTTCTGTAGGTCACCATACATTCACACATGTGATCTTCAGGTAACTATACATTCACACGTGTTATCTTCTTCAGATCACCATGTATTCACACATGTTATCTTCTTCAAATCACCATGTATTCACACATGTGATCTTCAGGTGACTATACATTCACACATGTTATCTTCTTCAGATCACCATGTATTCACACATTTTATTTTCTTCCGATCAACATGTATTCACACATGTTATATTCTTCAAATCACCACGTATTCACACATTTTATATTCTTCGGATCAACATGTATTCACACATATTGTATTCTTCCGATCACCATGTATTCACACATTTTATATTCTTCCGATCACCATGTATTCACACATATTATATTCTTTCAATCACCATGTATTCACAGATGGTGTCTTCTTCAGATAACCATATATTCGCACGTGTTATTTTCTTCAGATTACCATACATTCATACATGTTATCTTCAAATCACCATATATTCACACATGTTTTCTTATCAAGTTCACTATATATTCACGCTAGTTATTTTCTTAGATCACCAGGCATTCAAACATATCATGTTCAGATCACCATACAAAATCACACCTGTTTCCTTCAGATCACCACGCATTCACACATGTTATCTTCAGATCACCATTTATTCACACATATTACCTTAAGATCACCATTACCAGTAGGAGAATAAGAAAAAGAAGAAACGGATGAAGAAAAAGACGAAGAAGAAGAAGAAGAAGAAGAAGAAGGAAGAAGAAGAGAAGAAGAAGAAGAAGAAGAAGAAGAAGAAGAAGAAAGAAGAAGAAGAAGAAGAAGAAGAAGAAGAAGAAGAAGAAGAAGAAGAGAGGAGGAGAAGAAGAAGAAGAAGAAGAAGAAGAAGAAGAAGAAGAAGAAGAAGAAGAAGAAGAAGAAGAAGAAGAAGAAGAAGAAGAAGAAGTAATGTTTACTTGCAAAATCAAGCGCCACTCTCTTCCAGATGGGCGCAAACTTCATACAGTGCCCACACCAAGTACTGTAGAACTCCACAAACCAAGCTTTGCCAGGGCGGCGGTGGACAACTTTCGTTGTAAGCGTATCGTTGTTCAAAATAGTCACATCATCGTCCTCAGTGGTATACAATCCATCTCTGTAGCCGCAAATCACTCCCAGATTGATCAGTGAGAGGTACAACAGCAACATCAGCAACAGCAACATCGCCCGGTCAAAGATCGTGTAGACATTTATCTGCCAACTGTGCGCCGCCTGCTGGGCTAAATATCGTCTGACACGTGACTATTCTCACTGAATGGGTTTTTGAGCTATAGTTTTTATTGTTATTTGCCTTTCACGAATTATCATGCGGTGCCATCTCCGCATTGAAGCTATTGGTGACTGTTTGAGGGATCTGGCCGGGTGTCGAAGTACATCCGTTCTTTCAGGTAGCGTTGTCAATATTTAGAGACGGCAGGTTCGAATCTCAGAGTGACCACTAAAACTTTCAGTTATTTGGTCTAGTGTGACCGGTGATCTGTTCTTCTTTGCTCTACTTCCATGAGTGCTCATCAGTACCAGGACATTTATTTATCATGCTAGAAAATGAAAACAAAGAAATAACACACATCATAATGAGAAATCCTTGAGGTCAATGAAATAACATCTCATCTCTTCTCATTATCATAATCTCATTTCATCTCATCATCATCTCATCTCTCATTTAATCCCATCATCATCATCATCATCATCATCATCATCATCATCATCATCATCATCATCATCATCATCATCATCATCATCACAATCTCATCTCATCGCATCAGTGTCCCACAGAGCTCATGCTCATCAGTGTCTGGACATGGAAGCATAAAGTGGAGTCAGCATTTGTACAGTGGATTCTACAACAGTATTGATTCCCGCTCAAGACCTCACGACTGTATGCGGATACCCCAACCCCTCTACCCACAAACAGCGGCATTAATGTCACATGGTCAATAGCTCTTAACACAACACAAATTAATCTAATAAATTGCCTTGGAAAACCCGTTTTAGTGCACGCGTTTTTTTTTTTTTTTGGTGGTCGTTCTTCTCACGTCCCCAAACAATGAGTGCTATATTGATTTTTATACAGCCATTTGTTTTTCTCCTAGCTAGTTTGCTCTTTTTCCTCCCAAAACAATGCAATAATCGTTTTTCCCCCTTGAAAACGTAACATGCGCAACATAAATGGCAATGCAACACTAGTACCATTGCAAGTGTGGATGTTTTCATGTCGGAAACACATACAGACGAAATTGGCGGTTCTCACGAGTGTTGTCTAAGTGTCAAGCTTTCTGAATAAAACTAAATGGAATATTGCAATCAGACACAAAGAAAAACATTACTCCAGGATTTGTCAGAATTGGCTGATTTTGTGACCCAACAACGACATGACAACAGAAGCTACAACCACTAGGTTGCGCGATTTATTGCCAGGCATAACTGGCTGTGTGTGCGTACTGCAGAATGATATATCATGTGCGGCGAATACACGAATTATACTTCCAATGAAACGCCTAAAACACTTATTCACTTATATTGTTTGAATATGGAGCATTTGTTATCTCAACGGTAATCGCAAATTAACACAACTCTTTCTGTCTGCACAAAACTGGTTAGGACCGTCTAAATGCTCAAGTTTTGGTATATTTGAGCAATCCTTTATTGTTGTCCAATACAATGTACAAAATGCGTGTCTTTGTTAACTTCCAGAGAAGAAATAATCTGGAGAACTTGGTGACAACTGGCATGATTGAGGGGCAAGAACAAGGAGAAGGCATCTCATCATCTCATCTCATCGTGTTCCTCTTGTACCTTGCGGTGTCGAGGTGAAGTGTAAACATCGTGAAAAGACATACAGATAAATACCTGGATGGCTTGGCCACGTAGTATGGTCGGGACAAGAACACAGGACTGATCCACGACTGGTGATCGTGTGAAATAACGAAACATGACCACCCACGCTCAACGGCATGACATTTGATGATGATTTCTAAATCAACGTGGCATAACGAAAATATAGTCCATGTTTTATTGACCAAACGGCACTAGATGTCTGATTTAATCAGTTTAATTCTGTTCAAACAGTATTGTCAGTATTGCACCCCGGATGTAGCTTCTGGTGCTCCAATCTCCTAAGTATAAAATTCATCATTTTACGACAACTTACTGAGCAACTTCCATGTTTATTGTCGAGCACCATCATGAGCTGGCTGAGTTTGCTACTCTTTTCTGTTTGTTGACGGGCACCATCATGCGCAGAGTGTGCTAATCTTTTCTGGCTTCAACGGTTTTTATTCCCAACTCCTTCATTCCAGCTGTTGTTGCCGATTTATGCTGTTGGAAGTCCTCGTTCAGATCCATTACTCTAACGGTTGATTCATTCTGTTGGAAGCGTCCTCGTCGAGCGTCCTGGGCAATAGGTCCCTTCGGGGTCCTGGCTAAAGTCAGTAGGATCGCCGATTCCTCCGAAGTCGGAGAGTGTCCGGCGAGGAACCACTAGTCTGCACACCAATAAGCCAGACATGGGACAACGGATACTCACGCAAACCTCAGGTCCTGTATGACATCACACTGATGTTGGACAACAGGATGCCTTCATCCGATATACAGGACTTCGCGTTGGAGCTCAAGCCAACGAACACAAGCAAGCAAGCAAGCATTCTGTTGGAAGTCCTCATTTAGATCCATCACTCTAACGGTTGATTGATTCTGCTGGAAATCCTCATTCAGATCCATCACTCTAACGGTTGATTCATTCAGTTGGAAGTCCTTGTTTTGATCCATCACTCTAACGGTTTATTCATTCAGTTGGAAGTCCTCATCCAGATCAATCACTCTAACCGTTCATTCATTCAGTTGGAAATAATCATCCAGATCCATCACTCTAACGTTTGATTCATTCTGTTGGACGTCCTCGTTCAGATCCATCATTCTAACGGTTGATTCATTCAGTTGTAAGCCCTCATTCAGATAGGTCTCTCTAAGAGTTGGTTCATTCAGTGTAAGCCCTCATTCAGATAGGCCTCTCTAAGAGTTGGTTCATTCAGTTGTAAGCCCTCATTCAGATAGGTCTCTCTAAGAGTTGGTTCATTCAGTTGTAAGCCCTCATTCAGATAGTTCTCTCTAAGAGTTGGTTCATTCAGTTGTAAGCCCTCATTCAGATAGGTCTCTCTAAGAGTTGGTTCATTCAGTTGTAAGCCCTCATTCGGATAGGTCTCTCTAAGAGTTGGTTCATTCAGTTGTAAGCCCTCATTCAGATAGGTCTCTTTAAGAGTTGGTTCATTGAGTTGTAAGCCCTCATTCAGATAGGTCTCTCTAAGAGTTGGTTCATTCAGTGTAAGCCCTCATTCAGATAGGTCTCTCTAAGAGTTGGTTCATTCAGTTGTAAGCCTTCATTCAGATAGTTCTCTCTAAGAGTTGGTTCATTCAGTTGTAAGCCCTCATTCAGATAGTTCTCTCTAAGAGTTGGTTCATTCAGTTGTAAGCCCTCATTCAGATAGGTCTCTCTAAGAGTTGGTTCATTCAGTTGTAAGCCCTCATTCAGATAGGTCTCTCTAAGAGTTGGTTCATTCAGTTGTAAGCCCTCATTCAGATAGTTCTCTCTAAGAGTTGGTTCATTCAGTTGTAAGCCCTCATTCAGATAGTTCTCTCTAAGAGTTGGTTCATTCAGTTGTAAGCCCTCATTCAGATAGGTCTCTCTAAGAGTTGGTTCATTCAGTTGTAAGCCCTCATTCAGATAGTTCTCTCTAAGAGTTGGTTCATTCAGTTGTAAGCCCTCTATTAGATCCGGCTCTCTAACGAAGTTCCCAGCACCTGCCTCATCCAATCACTGATTGGATTACCACTACTATATTTAGCCAGCCTTTCTGCTCTGTGGCCGGAACGTTAGCAACACCTCTAGGAAACTGAAATACTTTGACTAGGTTAAAGATCACAGTAAGTTAGGGAGATCAGTAGAGGAAGGAATGGTTCCCGGAGGGAGAGCTATGGATCGACCGATAAACGGCGGATATCGGACATTAGTGACACCATAGATACGAAATCACAGGAGGTAGGGGAACCGCCGAAGGATCCACGGTTAGTTAGTTAGTTAGTTACCTAATTAGCTAGTTAATTAGTTAGTGCGTTAGTTAGTTAGTTGGTTGGTTGGTTGGTTACTTAGTTAGTTAGTTATTTAGTTAGTTAGATAGTTAATTAGTTAGTTAGTTAGTTAGTTAGTTGGTTGGTTGGTTGGTTGCTTGGTTGCTTGGTTTGTTGGTTGGTTGGTTGGTTAGTTAGTTAGTTAGTTAGTTAGTTAGTTAGTTAGTTAGTTAGTTAGTTAGATAGTCAGTCAGTCAGACAGCCAGTCAGTTAGATAGTCAGTCAGTCAGTCAGTCAGTCAGTTAGTTTGTTAATTGGTTAGTTAGTTAGTTATCTGCTGGGGCATCATCCTTGCTTTCTGGTTATGCCCATAAGTGCCCAAATCTTCCCCACAACTCCCCAACATATGCATCAGCATCCGGCGGCTAACAGTGCCAGTTGTATGTTGTTTGAGGCGACTCCTCATTCTCCCGATGTTCCCCTCGGTCCGTCCATGCGCAGTCTTACTGCCAAGTCTCTCCTGATGGACAACGATGTGAATTCACCCCGGTTGGCCCTGATGAAAGCTAATTTCTACAGATGGTGATGACGATACTGTCTATGTCTTACCCCGTGGTCCCCACATTAAAATGGTTAGCCCCGAAGTCATACGGACACTGAGATTCTTGGATCCTAGATCAGCCGACTGGCATGCAGGGCAAGCAAACAACAATCACACAGGAGCATTTTTTTTTTTTTTTGCATATCCTTTACAGGACATCGCTGTCAACACCAGCATCTTTCAGCTGCATGTTGATTTCTTGGCAAGATTACGCTCAGTAGTTTGCCATTGCTTTCACACAGGAGCATACAGGAAGCAATTATGCCGGGCCAAGTAAATTACTGAAGTGTGAGGAAGAAAGATGATGGCCTCTTTCCGTGATCATAGGTCGGGTATAACTGTGGGAGTACTGATGCTAAGTTTACAGGACAATAAATATCCAGCTGTCCAATAGACGGTAGACACACACTTGTCTGGGTTGTTATTGATCCTGCAATATCATGACATACACATGCACATAAAACACGCATCCATCATTGATTTTTTTTTTTTAAATGAGTATCCCCGCCACACCTGCTAGTCTACACCTCACTGAAATAAATCTTCAGAAATAAACAGTAAACAGGCATGTATTAGCTGACATCCATAAAACACGCAAGGAAATAAGTAAACAATATAAGCCAATGTGCTATTTGTGTTCTTATGGTCGCTGCTTTTGCTGCTGTTGGACATTCAGCAGGGTTTTTACTTCCACCAAATTCTCATGTCACATTGTCAACCTTGCAAGTATTGTCGCCACAGACGGCGCTTTCGTCTGCCAATGGGAGATCACACGACAGACACCACAGACGGCGCTTTCGGCTGCCAATGGGAGATCACACAACACACACCACAGACGGCGCTTTCGGCTGCCAATGGGAGATCACACGACACACACCACAGACGGCGCTTTCGGCTGCCAATGGGAGATCACACGACACACACCACAGACGCCGCTTTCGGCTGCCAATGGGAGATCACACAACACACACCACAGACGGCGCTTTCGGCTGCCAATGGGAGATCACACAACACACACCACAGACGGCGCTTTCGGCTGCCAATGGGAGATCACACAACACACACCACTGGCAGATTCTTTTCTGCAGCAGGATACGAGATTAGGAGATACAAACATTTAGGTATGTGTGGCTCCCGCGAAAAGAAGAGATGCACTAAACACGGACACTATTTTACATACCTTGCAACGGACTCCATAAAGGTGAACATAGATCACAGAGTGAATATCCACGCTCCCCCCCCCCCCCCCCCCCCAAAAAAAAAAAAATAAATAAATAAAAAAATAAGAGACAAGCCTAAATATATAAAAATAATTAAATAATTAAATAAAAATAAGTATTCTAGGACAAAACAAACGACGTCTCGATTATATAAATCTTCATCAGGGACGGGACAACACAAACAGATCTAAAGAAAAACATGAAATTATAAAATAATATTAAAACAACTCCTTCCTTGTCAATAAGGCACACGCGTTGAGTTCGGTTCGGCTTTGAAATGTGCTTTTTTTCTTCTATAAAAGTTGAGTCCACTTCAGCTGTTAAAAGGGCCAAATAAGAAATGTGTGGCCAAATAAGAAATGTGTGGCCAAATAAGAAATGTGGAGCCAAAGGTGTGTAAACAGTCACATATGAATATATAGAGGTAAGTCAGTAGCAGCTGGCACAACTTGAGAACTACATTGTCAGTATAGCAGTTGACGCAATTTGCGATCTACATCATTAGTGTAGTTGCTGACACAATGTAAGAGTTAAGTTATTAGAGTAACAGCTGAGACAATTTGAGAATTACTTTATTAGTGTAGCAACTGGCACAGCTTGGGAACAACCTATTTAATGTAGCATTTGGTACAGATAGAGAACTACCTCACTAGTGTAGCAACTGGCATAGCTTGGGAATAACCTAGTTAATGTAGCAGTTGGTACTGACAGAGAACTACCTCACTAGTGTAGCAGCTGGCACAATGTAAGAGTTAATTTATTATTGTAACAGCTGGCATATATAGAGAACTACCTTATTAGTGTAGCAGCTGGCACAGCTTGAGAACTACCTGATTAGTGTAGCAGCTGGTACAGATAAAGAAATGCCTCTCTAGTGTAGCAGCTGGTAGAGTTTGGGAACTACCTCACTAGTGTAGCTGCTGGTACAGCTTGAGAACTACCTCACTAGGGTAGCAGCTGGCATAGCTTGGGAACTACCTGATTAGTGAAGCAGCTGATACAGCTAGAGAACCGCTGTGGTTGACGATTACAATTTTTGGGTTCTGGCTGGAACGAAAATGAGATTGTCTGAGGACGCATTCATTGACGGCGTGCATGAAATGTCCCCGCAGGCGTTCCATTTTGTTTGCACAATTACCAGCGTGGAAGACAACACAAAGCACCAGTCTGCCTTTGTTTGCTTGAACTCAGCGAGCGTTCCATGGAATTATATATTTATCAACCCCATCGCCGAGTGCAACAATGGCCGTTCCCAGAGGGACGGCGGATAGCGCGTGCACTCGGTTCAACTGCCGCCTGCTCACTGCCTGCTGTGTGAGTTCTCATGTGTTGGTGGATGTGTAGGTCACAGCAGCGACCAGTGCTCTCAAACTTGTTTTACTTAAGATGTCTTGTCCGGCCAGGAGTGTTGAGATTTTGACTCTCCAATCGTTTCTGTCATCTGATGTTTTCGTCAACTTGATGTTGCTGCTTTTTGTTGGCGGGTGTCGGTGGCGTGAGGCAGTCAGCTCGGATTTTACAATCCAGCATATTGGGTTCACAATCAGCACGGGCGATTTGAATGCACACATCCTTGCGTTGATTGTAACGAGCATATGAGCGTCGGTGGTTAAGAAAGCCAAGGCAAACCTCAGTGTTTGACCAATCCAACGCCAGCATGTTTTCCTCACCTCTTGGTTCAATGAGATTTATCTAGTTCGCTCCATGAGCTCCACCTTGGTGATTCTGTCGTACCATTTGATTCCCACTATTCTGCGTCGATACCAGTTTGTGAATCTCTAACGTTTATTTATGTATCTCCAAGTTGTTCTGCATGTTTCTGACCCATACAGTTATACCGATTTAGTATGTCTAGTCTGCCATTGTTTTCTGAACGATGAAACTCATACCATTATATGAAAGCCAACACAAGCCGTCTGCTTCATAATCGCCCGCAGCTGTGTTTCGAACGCTGATGGCGAACTGCGCTGGACATGAGAACAGACAGAAACAAATACAAACCATAAACTGACCGCCATACTGTCACTGTTATCCCCTGCCTATAGTTCTTTGCAGCCGGTCTCCCTGGAGTAGAGGTTAACGTCTTTTGCCGTTATCCCGTATATTCTCGTGAGTAACGCAGCTGCGCGAGATTCGGTAGCGGATCGTGCCGCGTTGGTTACTTACGGGAGTATGTGAGCCGTTCGTTCAGAAAACAATGGCAAACTACTAAGTGTAATCTTGCCTAGTACATGAACAGCAGCTGAAAGATGCTGATGTTGACTGCAACGTCCTGTAAGGGATATGCAACATTAAAAAAAAACTGATAAGATGAATTAGACGTAGACAGTTAATATTTGTTGGGTACGATATGAGAAGACTTAAACTGGAGAACTTGGTAACAACTGGCAAGACTGAGGGGAAAAGAACAAGGGGAAGGCAGAGACGTAAATACCTGAATGGCTTGTTCACCTGGTATGGACGAGACAAGAACACATAGCTGATCCACGACTCTGGTGATCGAGTGAGATGGCGAAACATGACCACCCATGTTTACCGGCATGCCACATGATGATGATGATGATGATGATGATGATGATGATGATGATGATGATGATGATGATGATGATGATGATGATGATGATGATGATGAACTTAGCTACTTATATTTGGGAAGCTGTTTCACAGTTTTAAATATTACATTACCCTTTATTTTTATTTTCCTTATTTCGTTCTCACGCCTCAAAAGAGACATAAAGAAAATGCATCTATACAAGCATGATGTTCTAGTTCATGCACTAATCAGTTGAAAGGCAGGCATCCTGTGGAGACAAAACTCAGCTCACCACAATGTAGAGGTTAACCCGGGGAACAATACAGCTCACCACAATGTAGAGGTTAACCCAGGGAACAACACAGATCTCCACAGTGTAGAGGTTAACCCGGGGAACAATACAGCTCACCACAATGTAGAGGTTAACCCGGGGAACAACACAGCTCACCACAGTGTAGAGGTTAACCCAGGGAACAACACAGCTCATCACAATGTAGAGGTTAACCCGGGGAACAATACAGCTCACCACAATGTAGAGGTTAACCCGGGGAACAATACAGCTCACCACAGTGTAGAGGTTAACCCGGGGAACAATACAGCTCACCACAATGTAGAGGTTAACCCAGGGAACAACACAGCTCACCACAATGTAGAGGTTAACCCGGGGAACAATACAGCTCACCACAGTGTAGAGGTTAACCCAGGGAACAACACAGCTCACCACAGTCTAGAGGTTAACCCGGGGAACAATACAGCTCACCACAATGTAGAGGTTAACCCGGGGAACAATACAGCTCACCACAGTGTAGAGGTTAACCCGGGGAACAATACAGCTCACCACAATGTAGAGGTTAACCCAGGGAAACAACACAGCTCACCACAATGTAGAGGTTAACCCGGGGAACAATACAGCTCACCACAATGTAGAGGTTAACCCGGGGAACAATACAGCTCACCACAATGTAGAGGTTAACCCGGGGAACAATACAGCTCACCACAATGTAGAGGTTAACCCGGGGAACAATACAGCTCACCACAATGTAGAGGTTAACCCAGGGAACAACACAGCTCACCACAGTGTAGAGGTTAACCCAGGGAACAACACAGCTCACCACAGTGTAGAGGTTAACCCAGGGAACAACACAGCTCATCACAATGTAGAGGTTAACCCGGGGAACAATACAGCTCACCACAATGTAGAGGTTAACCCGGGGAACAATACAGCTCACCACAGTGTAGAGGTTAACCCGGGGAACAATACAGCTCACCACAATGTAGAGGTTAACCCAGGGAACAACACAGCTCACCACAATGTAGAGGTTAACCCGGGGAACAATACAGCTCACCACAGTGTAGAGGTTAACCCAGGGAACAACACAGCTCACCACAGTCTAGAGGTTAACCCGGGGAACAATACAGCTCACCACAATGTAGAGGTTAACCCGGGGAACAATACAGCTCACCACAGTGTAGAGGTTAACCCGGGGAACAATACAGCTCACCACAATGTAGAGGTTAACCCGGGGAACAATACAGCTCACCACAATGTAGAGGTTAACCCGGGGAACAATACAGCTCACCACAATGTAGAGGTTAACCCGGGGAACAATACAGCTCACCACAATGTAGAGGTTAACAACACAGCTCACCACAGTCTAGAGGTTAACCCAGGGAACAACACAGCTCACCACAATGTAGAGGTTAACCCAGGGAACAATACAGCTCACCACAGTCTAGAGGTTAACCCAGGGAACAACACAGCTCACCACAGTGTAGAGGTTAACCCAGGGAACAACACAGCTCACCACAATGTAGAGGTTAACCCAGGGAACAACACAGCTCACCACAATGTAGAGGTTAACCCGGGGAACAACACAGCTCACCACAATGTAGAGGTTAACCTGGGGAACAACACAGCTCACCACAGTGTAGAGGTTAACCTGGGGAACAACACAGCTCACCACAATGTAGAGGTTAACCTGGGGAACAACACAGATCACCACAATGTAGAGGTTAACCCGGGGAACAAGTCAAACTCACAAACCCGGGTGTGGCGGTTACGGTGCCCTGTGCGGAAGTGCAGCTCCGGGGTGCATCATGTGCATGTGCTCAGTTTGTGTGAGTAGGAGGTCAGACCCGTGTCTTCCCAGAGGAAATTCCCCCAGCTGTGCCGGATGTATCCTTGGTCGTGTGACCTTTCGTTATTGAGGGATTTCTGTTAATGTTCTCATTTATAGGCAAGTTTTATCGTTGTGTTTATGTGTTGTGTGACTATTGTTATTGTGTTTATGTGTTGTGTGTATATTATTATTTATAGGCAAGTATTACCGTTGTGTTTATATGTTAGCTGTATATTGTGAGACGAAGAATAATATGAGATATACAGTTAAAAGGCGGGTGGGCGGGCGGGCGGACGGACGGACGGACAGACAGACAGACAGACAGACAGGCTTAGCATTAGATCGTCAAAAGTTGACTATTCTGTACATATCTGAAGCGGTCATTTAACTAGTATAGCCTCTTCAAATTTGAGCAAAGGGCCACGCTGGGACGACGAATTCCGACAGTTTCATCCATTAATTGGTGACAGGCCGGGCGATACGTGTTGCTACAAAAGTGATTCTCCAAATCTGGCCAGGAAGGGACCAGTGAATGTAGGAGGTACAATTATTCTTTTAAAATGCCAATAAAGCCATGTTTCGCTCAACGGAGAATCAGAAAATCCAATGAACAAGTCCTACAAGAAGCAAATAAGAACCGTAAACTTATTTATTATTAGAGAAATTAGAAGTAGACTGTCACAATTTTTTTGGAACCATTATAAGAAGAAATAAATTAGAGAACTTGGTGATAACTGGCAAGATTAGGGGTGGAGGGGGGGGGGAGAACAAGGGTAAGGCAAAGACGTAAATATCTCGATGGCTTGGCCACGTGGTATGGTCGAGACAAGAACACGCAGTGGATCCACGACTCTGGTGATCGTGCGAGATGGCGAAACATGACCGCCCACGCTTATAGGCATGTCACATGATGATGATGAGTTTATTCAATGTTACGAAAAAGCATCAGAGTAATGACCTGCCGACCGACCCAGAACATTAGCTGAACCAGGCTTTGAACAGACCATGCCGCTGGCAACAAGCCTGTAAACCGAATAGTTTCATTGCGTGAACAAAACTATAGACCTTAACTTCTACCTGAAAACTGGCTGAAATAGGTGTTTACTTTTAAAACAAGACGTCAACTGTTCGTACAGCAAGAAGACTCATGTGAGGCCGACCAAGATGCTTGTACTGTTTTTCTGGGAAGTAAAGTTGGCGAGTAGTAGAGATAACGTCTCATAAAGTATGGACCTTTTGAGCATGCTAGTAGAATGTGTGTGATTTCTAATACAGGTGATAGTAGAATGTGTGTGATTTCTAATACAGGTGATAGTAGAATGTGTGTGATTTCTAATACAGGTGATAGTAGAATGTGTGTGATTTCTAATACAGGTGATAGTAAAATGTGTGTGATTTCTAATACAGGTAATAGTAGAATGTGTGTCCCCTCTGCTGTGTGTCCACCGTGACGAGGTAGAGGGGCTTGTGCGTCCCAATGACCCCAAGAGCTATGCCGACGGTAGCACAGCTACTGGTAGGGCCACCCATGCCGGACAGGTCAAAGGAGAGGGACCAGACGAAGAGACACACAAACCTGCTGCCTTGTAGGTAGACTGGGGACAGTCAAAGGCTAGGGAAAGCATCCCAAATACATGCTTGTCGAAATCGGATGTACTGAGCCACAGGCTTGACAAAGCAGTGTAACGTAAAACCTGCTGCCTTGTAGGTAGACTGGGGACAGTCAAAGGCTAGGGAAAGCATCCCGAATAAATGCTTGTCGAAATCGGATGTACTGAGCCACAGGCTAGACAAAGCAGTGCAAACGTAACTTAATTCATGATGTCACAAATCAAAATTAATCGATATGGTGCTAATCCCGTGAAGTCCCATCAGGCGGTGATAGTGCCGGGCCCCCTGCCTCGAGGGGGTCCACCCATGACTACTGGTGGTCACCTTCCCCTGTGCTGTGGAGTCAAGGCACAGAGGAGTAGGTTAAGAGCTATTGACCAAATACCCCGGACACTCAACATACTACAGTGGAATGCCGAAGGAGTTTACAAGAAGAAAGACTCCCTAACACAGCGTCTTCATAAAGATAGAATAGATGTGGCATGCATTCAAGAGACACACCTCAACGCCAATCACAAATTCTCAGTCAGAGGATATCAGGCCACACGTTTCGACCGCGATGGACTCAAAGGAGGAGTTCTAATACTTACACGAAATACAATACCTTGCAGCGAAGTATCTGTGATCTCTGAAACCAAACGGAAATTATAGGTGTTGATATAATGATAAAGGACGTGAAAATAAGAATCTACAATCTGTATAGCCCAGCAGATAAGGACCTTACACTCTCAAACATGAAATAACTGACACAAACTGCATTATTGTCGGAGACTTTAATAGCCGTTCAGAAAGATGGGGATACCCAGATACTGACAAAAGAGGTGATGAATTGGAGGACTGGGAAATAGACTCAAATCTCCTCTCTCAAGCGGAAAGAGACTGGGAAAAATTTTAAAAACACCCCCACAAAAGAG
>JACEFZ010009779.1:97500-99629 GCA_014155875.1 Cepaea nemoralis | reverse complement strand
ATCAGTAAGTCAAACCCAAAAAAACCCCCAATTTCCTCTCCTTTTCCCCTAATTTCTCTGTAGTTATTTTGGGAGGGGGCCATAGTTAAAGCAGATAAGCCCGCAGGGTGATAAAAAGAACCTAAAACAGTAAAAAATACTCATTTAAAAACCGAAATCTACCTAAAACCCTAAAATCATTTATTATATCTACTAATATTTAAATCTACACCACCCCACAGTACATCACAACCACTCTCTCATCCATAAGAGGAGATATAGGATAAAGACTTATGTAGACGTGTGACCGTGTGACTAAGTATGTAATGTCTTACCACCTATCCACATTCACTCTGTCTGGAACTTTCTCACTGTAAAGTCACCAGCCTTAATGAAATGTTTTCTACCATAAATGTAATGGCACCATATATCAATGGACGTCCTTCCATTAAAAGTCATCAATATATACTTATATTCCTTCCAATCAGTATGTCCCAACATGTAGGTACTCCGCTATGCCTGTGCCAATATGCAAGTACCTCTCTCTATGCATATGCCTCTTTATGCTTTTAGGTCATATGAGTATTATGTATGTACGTACCCCGCTGCTCCCACCATTTATGTGACTTGTTTACATTCCAGAGAGAAGGTTGGATTCAACAAGCACATCTTTAAAACTGATTATCTGTTGGGGTTATTGCCTGACTTTGGTCTACACTCCTCTCTTCTGTCTTCCCTTCCATATATCTACTTCTGTCACTCTCTCTATTATTCTCTCAACACATACTCCGACAACAGTTCCTTTCAACATATAATAAAGATTATTAATAAAGAAAACTATGTCCGGTATGTGTATGGATATTGTCTGTGTAGTTGCTATTGTATTCTATGGTTGTGGACAGAATGAACTCAGAATGTCTATCAGCTGTATCTTCTCGCCAGTCATTCTTCACGATTACAGGACATCACATCAAACAGGACAGAGCTCACCCGGGATGATCCGTAGGCTTGAATCTGATGGTAAATCCGTTAGTGAAATGAAAACAAACTGTTCACCATTTAGTCACCGTATTGCTATAAAAGTCCCGTAAGTTTGTGACTGTGCCCAAATCGGTTTCATGATATTAAGTATCCATCATCAAAAAAGAAAACACCACATTGTCAATGTTCTTCCTATTGTCTATTATGATTATCACTATTGTCTTTGTCTATTCCTTCTACCCTATGTATGCAAGTCGTATGTAGGTTGAAGTCTCTGCTTGCCCCACCTTAACCTCTCTTTCTGTTTAGGAGCCCCAGTGGTATATGCGTGTTAGCATACAGTCTTCTGTATTTTACTTGATGTTAGTATTTGTTCATCTGAACAAACTGTTTAGGTTCTTTCTGGATCTAAGTATGTACTTTATTGGTTCACGTAGAGTAGTTTTTTCTTTCTTCTCTAATGTCCCTAGAAACTGGGAACCTGTGGATGAATATAACAAGTCGAGTGGTAAGCGTCCGCCCCTACTCCTAACTTATGCAAGTGTCCTTCTCCAGCCATAATGACAAGGCTTTCGAAGTCACCATCCGCATAAGACATAAGAATTCACCTCAGTCTAAAACACCTACTAATAATAGGTAATGATAAAGGTAATACACGCTCATCTATATTCCTATTCTAAAAATATATTGTAATATTACCTATACACATCTATGTTCCTATATAGAATTAATGTAAATCCACGAATCGAAATTTATCCGCATCCAAGCACTTTATCCCATTATAAGGGAGGATATTTCTTTTCATTACAGGACACATAATTCTATCTTTCCGTCCAGTTGGGGAACACACACTAAACTGACACAAAGACGTGGCCACTCTCTTTAGATCATCTTTGTCCCATCGTCCTTGACATTGCCTGGACAAAGCAAATTCAGACTTCATTATCCCCTTGTCAGTGGAAAATTCCAGATCTGGGCTTTTCCGTATATCCCTACCTCCAGAACGCAATAGACTGATCCATGATGCTGTCTCTCTTTGTCGCTACCCAAATTTTCCACTCGACAGTTACCTGTCCGGTTAGTCGGCTATTCCTGTCTTGACCCACATACACATGCGCTGGTCAATCCGTGGTTTATATCCTTCTGTTTCATTAACCCTTCTTCTCCCT